>PVKS010016282.1:0-43868 GCA_004027875.1 Aplodontia rufa
GAATGAATGAATGAGGGAATGAATTAATGAAGGAATGAGGGGATGAATGAGGTAATGAGGGAATGAATGAGGGAATGAAGAATGAATGAATGAACGCTGGTTCTGCTGGATTGGGGACAAACACACAGGAGAACTTCACAGTTCTCTGGGAGATCAGAGCAGCCCAGGCCAGGTGACCTGCTCATCAGATCACACAGCTGTGCCCCTCCGATGGCAGTCAGGAAGTCTTTCCATGCCACTGATGCTGTCTTCGTTTAAAACAGTGAGGCTATTTCATCATGGTATTTTGCATTAATTAGAGTTTCCAAGCGTTGCATTAAAATTTCATTGATCTCAGTTACCGAGTGTTGGGTGCCCCTTTAATTGGGCAAGTGTCTTATTTGCGCTGCTCTAGTCCCAGCCCTGGAAAGGTTGATGTGTTCAGCTGTGTTAACACAGTGCCCCCAACCCCACCCCCACAGAGAGGCAGCAAGCCTCCAGGCTCAGAGGCACCTGCTCTATTAAGGGATCCCCTGCGTTAGTGCCTCCCACGCACATGTCATTGCTGTCGCTCAGGCAGACGTGACAAGTGAGGCTGACAGCCTTCCTGTCTCAGTCTGAGGAGGAGGGAGGTGGAGCTGCGCCTGGGAGCCATTTTCATGCCAAATGCTGGGAGCTGGTTCCTTTCCACAGCTGGGGCAGGCCCGCTGTGTTGTTCAGCTGAGCCCCCTTCTGGCCAAGTATGGTCCAGAAGGATCCAATCCTCTCTGGAGGGCAACAATCCCCAGGGCTGCTGTCCTACCACCTTCTGAAAAGCAGCCACCTCACACGGACCCACGGGATCCAGAACTCTCCTACTTGCTCTACAAGGAATCTGCACTTACGCTAAATAAGCCCTACATCTTGGAGGTTAGGAGCAGCCACCATCCATATTCTAGCTCTACCACTTATTAGATGTGCCCTTGGGAATGTCGCATTGAATTTTTTCCAAGCTTCCGTTTCCTCATCTGTGAAAGGGCGATCAGAACACCTGCTCCCAAGACTCATGAATGAATTAAATGGAGACAATGCCCATAATGTGCTTGGCACAGTGCCTGGGACACTCCGTGTTCTCTGTAAATGGCCATCAACAATCACGTCATCGATGGTATTTTTTAAAAGACACCAGCCATAGGATGTGGGAACAGAGCATGAGAAGGCTGATTGTTTTTGCTATGAACAGGAAGGTTTTATGGAAGAGGTAGCGCTGAAGAGGATCTGGGGAAATATGCAGACCTCTGCAGGCAGAAAGGAGCAGGGTGACATTCTAGGCCAGGAACTGTGAGCATGTTGGACCTCCTTAGACTGAGAGCTCCTTGAAGGTGGGATTGGTAAGATTCATCTTGTGGTCCCCAGTGTCTTGCATGTGGCCTGAGTCTGGCTTTCCTTCCAGAAGACCTAAAGGCCCTCTATTCCATCCCTCTCTCCCCATAAGGATGAGGCTCATTCCCAGATTCTGGATCAATGATGAAGGCAGAACATTGGCACAGAAGGTCCAGCCAAAGTCCTGATCCTGGCTATTGGATGTGTACCTGTGCCTATATGTGTGCATGCTGACCACATGCAACACTGGAACCCACCCACTACATCACCTAGTAAGTAGCACCCCAGATTTGCATCATGCCTTGGAGACAGGAAAGGTGTGGGGTAATGTCAACTTGCTCAGATGGAAATGCATCTCAAAGGGAATTTCTCAAAATTCCCTTGCCCACATGCTTTCAGGTTCAGGGTGACTCTAAAGAGATATTTGCACAATTTTTAGGAGGCAGAAATGAAGCGCCAGCCATTGCTCTCTGCAGGGCAAGTGAAAGGCATCAGCTCACCCCCATGTCTCTCATCACAGCTCACCTTGCTGGTGCAGGCAGCACCTGTGCTGTAACCGCTCCTGCTCCTGCTGGGTCTGCTGCTCCAGTGTTTTCCAAGTCTTGGGTCAGGTATATGTTCAACTTTTTCTCCAAGTCATCTGTTTCAACAAGATCAGAGGCAGTAAGGAAAAGACACGGGCTGTAGTTTATCCTTGTGGGATCCAGTCAAGAATACACTAGGAAATATTTAACAATCAGCTCTCCAGGTATAGTTGCAGCATGAATGGTGGTGGATATTTTTGTTTATGTTACCAAGTAAGATAAAAAGGATACAAAAAAGATGTAGGTTAGAACTTCACTTGTTCATCAATGTTGTAAGCTATTTCTTTGCTGAGCTGAAAAATAGTTTTGAATATCACGAGTATTTCCTTTATTGGCAATGCAACTGCTGTGAAGATTTTTTTAAATCTTTATAAGTTTTTGTTTTATGTGCTTTATTAACATTTTTGCCATTGCATTAAGTCTAGAGCATCAATGAAATAATAAATCAAGTCCAGATGTGTAGCATTTGCCAGTTTCTATGGTGTAAATGCTCCCATCAGGGGTAGTTGAAAGATACCAATATGATATTGCTGAACCTAAAGTTAGCAAGACATGTACAATAACACACCATTATCTAACATTTCCACCATACGGAAACAATACTCCTAAACGTGCTCAGGAGCACAGGTAAAATATTAAGACATAGCAAAATGATTAGGAAGTAATCATTTTTGAGTTTTTACCTCTATTTTTTAAGGCACTTGAATTTAATTATAAGTTTTCTTAATCTACTTTTTTGACAATGGCTACACTTTACAACTGGATCAGAAAAATTCTGAACATTTCCTAATCAGCTCTCATGAGCTAGTTTTGACACACCATAGGTTACACTTGCCCTCACGATTTCCAGCTTGTCTTGTCAACTCCCCAAGCTCACACCCTGCTTTCTTTTTCAACAATCAGTTGTGCTGAACTGTAGTGACTTTGGGTACAACATCAGATGCAGAAGCAGCAACCTTACTTACCCAGATGCCTTAGCCAGCTCCCACCATTACACAGTCTAGTTCCTGTAGTACATCACTTACTCTAGGAAACTCAAGGTCTTTCTTCTTCCATATTTGAACCCTGAATGAAACAGAAATAAATGGATTTCATGAGGTCAAAGAGGACACTAGCCACCCACGCAGGGGTCTGTAATGACCATCTCTCAACAGTGCAAGCATGTTTCTATCTTCTAGGTGGCTTCTATGTGAGGCACATCCACACAAATACACACACTCCCTATATGGACATGGGATGGCAAGATATTGAATCAAGGTCTGGACCATTATTCCCAGCCCAGCAGAGAAGCTGGAGTGACAGGGTCAAGACTGACCTAAGATGGACAGTGCTCTGGAGACCTAGAGCAGCAGGGTTGATCAAGCCTCATGTGGTTGGGCCTCATTGAACAAGTAGGGCCTTATAGCATGTTTAGGATCACGGTTATGAATCCTAGTCACAACCAGTCAGGAGGGAAAGATGGTCCTTTGTTAGCACTTGTCCATTCTAATTCATTCACATTCTGCCTATTCTGCCAACTTCGGCTGGGCTTGGAACACAGTAAAAAGCAGATACTTACAAACAAATCCATATTTATTTACATTTTGTCGACTACCTTAAGCGTAGATCATCAACAAAACAACAAATCTCACCCTGCTTTGTAGTATTTGCCCATTTCTTTGGTGTATATACACCCACCAGGACTAGTATATTGTGATACGCCATCCTGGATTCTGGAATAGAAAAGGGGAATTAGTTAAAAAAAAAAACTAGTGAAGTTGAAATAAATTTTATGGGTTAATTAATAAAAGATATTGTGCCAATGTTAATTTCTTAGTTTTGACAGAAAGTGCCATGGTTATTGAACATGTTAACATCCTTGGAAGCTATATGAATAGCATACAAGAATTCTCTGTACTATCTTTGTAACTTTTATGTAAATCTAAAAGTACTTCAAAATGAAAGTTATATTAAATTGTTTTTTAAAAAGGTGGGGGTGGGAGGACTGCCTCCCTCCCACCAAAGCCAGGGACAATCAGATATGGAAACAAGGAAGAACAAATCAATGTTTTCTCCCAGGAAGGGTTATGAGGACCAAGACATTCACCTCACTTGTAGCAATAACTAAGCCCAAGCATGAAGAAAGTCTTAGGAGCAAAGACTTGGATTTCCAGCTCAGGAACCTGCCAGAGAAAGATAAAAAAGGTTTAAAGTTTCTTTTTTTGTTTGTTTGTTTTTTAAGATAGAGGGACAGTGAGAGAGAGAAAGAGAGAAACAATATTTTATTTAGTTTTTCATGTGGCTTTCATTGCTCCAAGACTTTGTTGTGTACGTGGTGCTGGGGTTTGAACTTGTGTACTCGTGCATGCTGGGCAAGCACCGTAACAGCCGAGCCACTGCTCCAGCCCCTCGAAGTTTCTTTACGGCCTCTCTGTTAGTCTGTTTTTCATACTGTAATGAAATACCTGAGTCAGGTGAATTTTATAAAGAAATGAGGTTTGTTTAGCTTATGGTTTTGGAGACGGAAAGTCCAAATAGCATTGCTCAGGCTCGACTGGTCTCCTTTGGCTACATCACTTCATGGTCAATGAAGGGTATGCAGGAAGAAGAGATCATATCACAAAAACAGGACACCAGGATGTGCTTCTGGGGTTGAGATCACTTTTATAACACCTTGCTCTGGTTCTCACAAGAGCTCAGGGGTCAGCTCAGGGGTCCCAGGAATGCTACCTCAATCCCTTTCAAGGGTAGCTCCCTAGTGATGTAAAAACCCCCAATAAGCCTCACTTGTTAAAGTTTCTACACTGTCTCCCAACGCCACCATCCTAGGACACATGAACCTTTGAAGGACACATGTAAGCCACATCCAAACCTTAGCAACTTCTCGTAAACATGACAAAATACCTGGTTAGGTAGAATCTAAGTATTCATAGGAATAAAGCTGTCATTTAAATGTTGCTACTACTTTTCTATGTATGTTGATTGTTCTGGGAAAACGCTGCTGATTCCCATGTAAAATGATAAGAGCCATCCATATCCTTACAGGAGAGGGCCACAAAGGGGCATTTTTAGAGCAAAAGTGCTGACTGCTCCTGATTCTCGTTGGCAAACAGGTAGGGTCCTGGAGATTGGGCCCTCAGGCAACTTCTCATAAGTATGCCCATGTTGCCCTTTTCCATCATGAAGTTCAAACTTATCAGAATTGCTGAGGGACTGTAGATCCCAACTGAGATCAGTTAGTAGGAAATAACACTTTGGGGCTAAGACCTATTCTAAGGGGAGGGGAAATCTGAAGAGGTGACCCTTGCAAATGACTAAGAGAGTTAGTTGGTCTTGGTCCCATGTTTGACTGAGGAAGGCAGAACCCCATGGTTGGCCCATCATGTGGTGGGGAGGTGCCTGGGAATGTAAATGTGAGCCGAGGAACTATGGTTTGGAAGTCCCAAAGAAGGAGCACCACTGTCCTCAAAGAACACCTTGAACAAGCAAGTGCATCATCACAGCCAGCACAGGTGAACACCACACTGGTCCCAGACCAGTTTGCAGCAACCATCCCATGTGGCAGTGACAGCGTCAACAACAGCAGAAGCCAGCCTGCCTAATGGTAGGCTGATCCTATTTCCCAGTTCTGCCAGCACAAGAACATGGAAGTCAACTCACCATTTAGGACCAAGTGCTCAACAAGGTTTTTTATAATCCAAAAGTCTCAAAAGATTTGCTGAGATTTGAGATTTTTGAAAATATGGAAAGTGATTTTAAAATGGGAGATGTGACCAGACTCACACATGTGAAACTGGATGCCCTAGTTGCAGAAACTCAACCAGTTTGGAATCCTTCCCTTATTAGCCTCCTCTAACCCCAACTTATTTGTCCATACCAGAAGTACTGTGCTTAGAGGTCTAAACTCAGGACTTTAGAAACGTTTTTGTTGTTTTGTAATAAAAACAAAGAGCGTGAGTGCATTAATGTGGCGTGGCACTGGAGGTTGAGGCTGCGTATGGAAGAAGGTAGAGGAGCAGCTCCAGCTGTTTGCAGAATCCTCAGGCAGAGCTGATGAGAGGAGGAATCTTCAAGACCCTGAGAAGTTCCTTTTTCAGGCACAACTCTGCTCTCTCTGGACACATATGGCAGCAGACACCTGGTCTCTTTAACCTCTGATGCCCAAAAGCATTGGAGAAAGTCACAGATTCTGAAGGTAATTTATCTGAAAGAGCACAGAGCAGATGGTCCCTTCCCTGAGGTAAGGAACTCCAACATCCTCTTTCTCCAAGCGTCCTCTAGTGTGTCCAAGGTGAGCCTCTTGGACGTCTCAGGATGGATTTGCCAACTCAAACCCTGCCATCTGCCTGGGTCTCAGTCAGTCCATCAAGGCTGCAGGGAGATCAGCCATAGCTCATCCCCCAAGACAGTCAGGAACAGGGCACAAGGGAAGAAATAAGAGGTTTGGAGACAGCAAGACTGGAGTCCACTTCCCAGAACTCACTGCCCGCCTTCTCTCTTTGTCTCTCTGACCTTGGGAAGAACACATAACTTCTCAGAATCCTCAGTTTTCTTATCCCTTAAATGAGACAATAGTACCTCCCTCATTAGGATTAATGATTACATGAGATAATGCATGGAAAGTCCCCAAAGCCTGATCTTTACAAACACAAAAAACATGAGCTTCAGAGGGTGCACAGTGCCTAGTTTCCAGGTTCTCTCATACTGTTTTCTATTTGATCCTTACAACTCCATGCAGACGTCTGAACAGATATTTGCCCCTGGTTTTAGATGAGGAAATTGATCTCTCCTTTGCCCAAGATCATAGAGCTAGTGATGGGACCAGGACTGCAACTTACCCACAGCTGCTTTTCATTTCTGTGGTCACATTTCATTTTCTCAGAGCATCTGGCCCCTTCCCTCCAAGCTCTGAGCCCTCCCCCAACCCACCACCTGCAGAGAGGGCCCAGAAGAGATGAAATCTCATGACCCTCCTCATTTAATTCACTTTGGATGATATTAAAAAGAGCTTCTTTAAGGAATAAAGTTTTTTACATCATTCTCCTGGAAAAGAGTTTCCATGGTGAAAGTGCCTGTGTTTCCAGAAAGTCCCCCCCCCCACATACACACACACACGCACACGCACACACCAGGGAGCCGCTATGCACCACTAGAGCTGGAGAAATAAATTCTCTTCCAATCTGTTTCACTGCAATCCAGAGTTGAGGAAGGACCTGCTGTGCCAGCCCCCATGGAAGCCATATGGGCAAGTACAAGACAGGATTAAGTGTGTTTGTGGGAAGGGGCAGAAAAGCAGCTGGTCTCATGACCACGGGAGTCCTATGTGCGCTCGAGGAGCTGATCCCATAAGGAAAGTCACTCTACCTGAACTAGCAGATGGAGACTGGCTGCTGGTTGACTGTTCAAGGAAAACCACTTCCATCTATCTCCGTTCCCTAATGAAGGGGGGAAGACTGGGACCTACTGTCGTTATCAGCACCAAGGACAGCAGCCTGTTCCTGGCCTGAAAAAGCACAACTGGGCTCTGGGTCTGGCAGGAAAAAAAGAAAGTTAGGGCCAGAGATGGAATATGAGAATGAAAGAGCAAATGGAATAAAAGAGAGAGAGCAGGCATAGGGAGGGACAGAGACAGACAGACAAGTAGAGATTATGTACAATATCAGAGATGGATAACCAAGAGACAGACACTAAGAAGAGACAAAGACAGCAAGAGGGCAGGGACAAGGGGCAGAAGAAAAGGACATAATTTAAATCTTCAGTTCACCCCCATCTCTTCTGCTAAGTTAAATAACACAAATCAGAACTAGTATTTATTAAGCACTTACTATGAGCCAAGCACTGAGTTCAGCACTTCTGTACATCCCAGCCCTTGGAACTCACAACAACCCTAGAGAGTGGGTACTAAAACCATCCCAATTTTTTAGATGAGAAAATGAAATGTGTTAGCCTGGGTTCCACTGCCAAGGAAGTCCCATGTCAAACAGAACAGGCTCTTCTCTCCTGAGAACTGTGCGTGACTTCTGACTACTAAACACTGACAATGCCCCTTACATTCCCCCACCTCAAAACACAACTACTTTTGTTTTTTTTTTAAAGAAGCCATAAACTTTATTTACACAGCGATTGCAGTGAAGTTTTGATTAGTTATTGTATTTTGATCTATGAAGCACTGGCATTTACAAAACAAAGGTGAATGACTTTTTTTTCATGGAATGAATCATACCCAACTTTCCTAAGTTCACATACGAACATACCATAGTCAATCTCATCAACATGTACATCAACAAGACACTAGTTTTAAGAAAAAACTATTAGTAGCAACAGAAAGACCAGTAGAGTAGAATGAAGAGAACCGGGGGTGGTGGCCAAGGAGGGGAAGGGGATATAATAGCAACTACCTTTCCTTATGGAAGCAAGTTCTCCCTGAAAACCTAAGGCCATCTTCTCATACTCTACTTAGTTCAATAAGTCTAGAAAACACCAGGATTTTTCCTACCTCAGGAACTTTGCACTTGCCATTCCTCCTGCGTGGAACTCTATTCCCCAGTCTTCGTAGCTATTTAATAAAAATCAAATCCGCTGCTGTGTCACTCTTCAAAGACACCATCCCTGAATCCCCAATGTCGGTATCATCCCCTCACACATGCACACATGTGCACATGTACACACACGTGCACACGCACACACACAAGACCATTCTTTTTCCCCACCTACTTGTTTATTGTTTTATGTCTCCCTCACTAGATGATAAGCCCTGTCAAGAGTGGGAATTTGTTTATCTTCTTCTTCCTTGTGTTTCTAGATCCTGAATGAACTCACTTAACTGATATTATTTGAATGAAACTTGAACGAATGAAATATTCTTTTGGAACCAAGGAGTATAGGTCAGTTGCTGCCCAGGAGCCAGGAGCTTTAAGCCAAACAAACTGTGTCTCTGACTTCAACCAGGACCCCATGCTAGACGTCCCATGGGGAAAAGCTTGATGCATGGACTCTTTTATGGTCCTCATAGCATTTTATAATAGAATGTGAACACTGACAGATTATGAGAAGTCACATGATGGAGGGGTCACAACATCTCCATTAAGCAGCCATCTCTGGTGGGTGCCCTGATGTGCTGCCCAGCCTCCCCTTTGGGTCCAAGACTCTCATTCCCTCAGCTCCCAGGAAAGTGGGCACTGGTGATTTCCAGCTAAGCTGCCCTCCTAGAGTAAAGGAGCCTCATCCAAGGCCAACCCCTTCCCTCAGGACAGTTACAACCAGTGAGTAGTCAGTACTCAATTCCGAAGGACTGGCTCCTTTGCCTCAGTTCAGAACAGAGCCCCAATCCAGGGCTCCCTGTGGGATCAGCTAAGCTCTGTTGCAGCTTCCTCCACAGCTCAACTACTTCCCCTGACCCCTTGTTCCTCCTTTACCAGTTATTGATCAAGAAGTACTCCCCTGGCCAGGTACCATGGCCCATGCCTGTAATCCCAGTAGCTCAGGAGGCTGAGGCAGGAGGATTACACGCATAAAGCCAGCCTCAGCAACTTAGCAAGGTCCTAAGCAACTTAGTGAGACTCTGAATCAAAATAAAATACAGAAAAAGGACTGGGGATGTGGCTCAGTGATTAGGCTACCCTTGGTTCAATCTCTGGTACCCAAAAAATAATCATAATAATAAAAGAAGTACTCCCCAATCAATGTTGTGCACTCAGAGATCCATCTCACAGTTATATGCCAAGGAACCCAACCTCCTTTATCCAAGGAGAAAGCTCTTCCTCAGACTGACCTGAAGTATACCTCTCTGTAGCTGTAATCCTCCTATCCATAGCTACTGGTTCTCTCCTTGAGGGCCACACAAAATGAGTCAAATTCCTCTGCCACCAATTGCCTCTCAGATATTTGAAATTGGCCATCACATCTCCTGAAAGCCATCTACTACCCACTCCAAGTTAATCAACCCCACTTTCATCAACCATTCTGTCCTTGAACATCTATATCTTCCTTTTTGCACAAAATCCCCATGCCCTATTAAAGTGTGTCAATTACAAAAAGAGAAAACACCTCTTCCCTCCCATCACCGCCACACAGCCGGGCCATCTGCATGCCCGGCTTGGGCTTGGGCTTGTACACTCTGGAATTTCTCTTCCATCGTAGTTACTTCATCTGAAACCTGAGTTCTTTCCTTTAGAAAACAACTTGTATAGACAGACCCCACCACTTGGCCCCCACAAGTTGTGTACAATCACTGATATTTCTTTTAATCAGAGACTACAAGTCTTGGCCAAAAAGAATTTAGCTTGTATGTGACCCCACAGGGGTAAGAATCTCTCCAGTAGAAGTCAGTCAGTCTCTCTCTCTCTCTCTCTCTCTCTCTCTTCCTATATCTGACTTTGGTAGAGTTGAAAATCTAGTGAATATTGCTCTGTCGGCAGGGATAAGAACACATCGTAAAATAAACTGTTGTCTTTTAAGGAGAAAAATTCTCATATTAATGGGCAACACATGTGTTACTATGACTACAGTTTTTAAAAGATTACGAGCAAGCCAAACATCTTCTATTATTCATGAAGAAAAGATAATGTCTTGCCATCACCGAATGATGTGCCCTGCATCAACCTGCCACCTTTTATCTGGATGTGTGGAAGGGAACAGCAGTTCAATGTATTTTGTCAGCATCGTGAGCTCCTCCAGAGAGAATACAGGAACGCTGTTGATGGTGGGGCATCCATAATGACACAGACACCTTCTTCTAAAGCGCGAATCTCCTCCGTGTTGCGCAGTCTAACTTACGGATCTGTTCTGCACATCAGCACAGTGGTAACGCGATAATCAGCTCTAAGTGTCCTGCTTCAGCTGAGACAACAGGCTTGGAGAGGTACCCATCTCAGAATAAATTTACACACTGGAGCCAGGAGAGCTTTTGACTATCTCCAACTCCAAACAGGAGAAGGGAGGGGTGGCAGAAAGGGGAGCTTTTCAAAATGTAGAGGGCTACTTCAGAGGGGTGAAGCCGGAAAGAAAATGAGAGGGTGAAATCATCAGAGAAGAGGCAGTGCTAAGAGGAGTCACTTCAGGCTCTGCGATGGGGAAGAGAGTGGAAGGCAGGAGCTGAACCCCCACATCAGAGGACGGGGCCGTGGAGACCATGATGCGGACTTAACAAAGGGCCTCTCAGCTTCCTGTGCATCTTCCTGAGGACAGAGATGGCAAGCAGAAGGCTCAGCCTCATCTTTGGGGAGATCACATTTTAATAAAATAATGTTTATAGAGTCTGGAAAGCTCTCTAGAAACACTATGTGGAATGAGCCCTGGTGATATATGGCTAATTGGTTAGGACAGGAATGACCTACTGGTGTCCCCAGACCAGAAGCAACATAGTTTCATTGATTTGCCTAAAGGTTTAAAATTGGAGACTTTACATAAAAACTCAGCTTTGTCTTGGAAAGTCAGAAGATCTAACCACATTAAAGCCACACTCCAAGGTGACAACTGGGGCCAGGTAAGAGCTGCCTTCATGCTTGTATATGGGGTCTCCAGTACACACATACACACACACAAACACACACACACACCCCAGCTTGGACTTAACTTAGTAAGCATTTAAGTCTATGGCTTTCTAGAGTCGTCTATCCAGGAAAGAAACTTTTAGATTAGCTATTGAACTCACCCAAGTAGGAGTTCCCTACATTGAGATCAGAAGGAGAAAAACTGGCCATATGAAAAGACCCGTGCCTACAGACACATGGGCGTGCAGCACTGTGTGCCCCAGGCTCCAGGTGCATGGGGTTTGGCCTGGCTCCTCTGGTTTAGTGAGAGATTGGTATGAGAAGTCGCAATCTGAGAGATTGTGTCTACGGTGTACTTCTGAAAGGGGACTGTAAGGAGGGAGCAGACCCCACCAAGACTGGAACTGGAGGGTAGTCATGACCCAAGGCAGATCTGGGACTCCAACTACTGCCACCTACCAAATCCCCTGAAACTTACTGGCATCAAAGCAACCGTTTTGTTTGGCTGGTGGACTCTGTGGGTCAGGAGTTTGCACAGAGCACGTCAAGGACAATGTCCTGTCTCGCTGCCTGGAGTCTCAGCTGGGGAGACTCAATGGCTAGGGGCTGGGTCATCTTGAGGCGTCTTTATTCACATATCCAGTGGCTGAAGCTGACTGTCTCCTGGACCCCAGGTGGGCTCTTGGCAAGAATATCTGCATATGACCTCTCCACTGACCTCTTTTGAGTTTCCTCACAGCACGGGAACTGGGTCCCAAGAGCAAGCCCCACAAGACAGCAGGACAGAACGGCATGGCATATGTACAACTGAGTCTCAGAATCACATAGCATCACTTGACTGTGCTCTATCAGTCAAGACAGTCAAAAAATATCTTATCATCAAATTAAAAGGGAAAGAAAACAGACCTCACATAGAAGAGTGTTGGGAAGACATTATGATCATAAGGGGTGGGAGATGTTGTTATAGCCATCCTTGAAAAATATAATATGCCATATTCGGCTCTTTAGAAAGATCAATACAGAAAACCTCCATCTCATGATAGGTCAACTTAAGATTTTTCAACTTTACGGTGGTGCAAAATCAATATCTGTTCAGCAGACATTATACCTTAAATTTTGAATTTTGATGTCTTCCTGAGCTAGCAGTATGTGGTATAATCTCTCACGATGCCCGATTGAGGGCTAATGTAAAACTTTGAACTTGTTTAGGGAGGGCTGGACTAAGCTCTGATGTTCAGTAGATTATGTGTATTAAATGCATTTTTAACCTATCACACTTTCAACTTGAAATGAGTTTTCAGAACATAACCCCATTGTAAATCAAGAAGCACTTGTACAACAAACTGGATCTGCTCAATTTGTTTTCTCAGCCCAGGAAATTTGGAAGTATGAGTCTAAGATTAAAATAGTGGTCTGAGCTAGAAGTATAAATCTGAAAGTCTTCTGCAAGTCGTTGCCATTTTAGGACATGAAAAAGGACGGGATCAACAAGGGTATGGGCAAAGCTAGAGAAGGAAAGAAGTACAGGGACTGAGCCCTGGGCTACCCCACCATTTCAAAGTCTAGCCATCAGAAGAGACTAAGAAAGAGCAATTGGTGAGATACAAAGATATCCATAAGAATGTGCATCCTGAAATCCAAGAGGGAAAGTGTTTTAAGGAAGGAGCAATTATCAACCAGTGATCCCACTGGAACCTCTGTAGCCTTTACAGCCAATAATGATAAAGTCTGAGCTGTATTCAAGGAAGAAATCTGGAAGTGGTGTATGACGATTTGGACGCAAGAGAAAAAGGAGAACAAATCAAAGATGGTCAAATAGAACCCTTGCTTCTCAGTCCTGAGGAAGTTTAAGAAATAAGACGGGGTTGCCAACAAAATCTTACAGGGAGAGTTGAAACTGAAGTTGGAGAGGAGGGGAAGAAATTAGCAGAGGTCAGCGATGAGCCAGCAGGAGGCCGCACCCTGTCAGAGAGACAGCCCAGGCAAAGGCTTCAGGCAGCCATAACGTAGGGCAGCTGAGCCAGGTGTCAAAGGTAATTCCTTGTGAGCAGCCAAGGGCTCCTTCTATGCTCTTTGGCCCCAGATTAACCTGTCAAGCAGCCCCCTCATTGAAAGCAAAGATTATCAAGCAAATAATAAAAGAGCTGTAACCCACACACCATTGCCAAGGAAATAACTGCCTTTATGAACAAAATGCACTTCATATAACCCTAGGAGAATGCTGGAGATCCAAAGCTCTGAAAATTAACAAAAAGGATTTTTAAAGGCCATGGCAATGACCTCACTACCTCTGTTTGGCCCCAGTTAATTCTTGATAAGAATTCTCTCCTCTGCTCTGTACATTTATTTTTAAAATTTTTTTTAAAAACTTTGTAAAAACTTAAGCTCTCTAGGCAGACTTCTGTACTGAGTTCCCTGAAGGAAGAGTTAAATGCTGCGAAGAGTTTAGAGGCTCATTTTCTTGGCTTCTCCTGCCAGGCAAGGACCCTATTTGCTCTTTGATACTTCCTCTTTCTTCTTGTAATTGGTTTGTTTCTCACAGTATTTGTTCTGTGACCTGTGAGCAAGACATGGTCTCCGGGATAATCAAGCCCAGGATTTTACTGCATCAGGTCTCCCGAAATGCAGCTTTATGCCACTGTTAAAGTGACAGCTGGTGTGATATCTGTGCATTCGGGGATGTCACATAGGCCATTGGCCATATTGGCTGATGTCTTAACCCTCATCTGGGTAGGTGACATCATAGATGTCATCAGTGTGACGTGGGCTTTGAGGATTCAGAATTCCCAAAGCTGAGTAACAAGTCCTGTCTCAATAAACTTCTTAGAAACTTATTAATACTCTTGTTTTCAACATATGAAATAGATATTTACATATATGCATATGACACATATAATTAATCCGCACATTCGACTTCTTTGTGAGAGTTCTCTCTCAGTATGCTGCCCAGACAGCCAAGGGAACTACAGGGACAAGGACCAAAGGTTCAGATTTCAGCTCTGCCATTTACTAGCCTCCATCAGCTCATCTGTAAAATGAATTCAGTAACCCTTCTTTGAGGGCTCGTGAGAGTGTATGCAAGGTATCCAGCACATATTAGAGGTCTAATAATTGAATGGTTATTAATATTATAATTAATAACTCCTCCCCTCAAAACCTCATTTTATATTCTCTCCCCAACCTGTTTACCTACGCTTTTATTTCTTAGAAAAGTAGCAGTGCCTTCCCTTAGGTGCAAATGGCATCTCCCCTCACTTGTGTCTAATGGAGCTTCTCTCGGCAGTTGGGATGCAGGTGGGGAATTTCCCAGAAGGTCTGAGGTTCAGGAGCAAGAGAAGTCATGTCCACAATTCAGTCTTGCATTAGCCAGGAAAAGCGAAGCCATCCAGCTGCTTAAGGCAGACAGACTTGAGTGCAGGGAATTGGTTACACTGGTGATAGGAGCACAACAGGGAAGTGATCAAGTGTCAGCGTCCCAGGAAGCCACCACCACCCCCAGGCTATAGGGACAGAGAAAGGAAGGATGACCAGGAGGCACATGAGGTCAACATGAGAAGCTGGAATCACAAAGGAGGTGCAGCAGATCCTGAGGTGTCCACCAAAGGAACCAAGAGAGAGGAGGGAAGTGCCCTAGTTTCTCCTTTTTACCTCCCCATCTTCTACCAGGGCCTTCTGCTGACTGAGCCTCTCTGGGAACCACCGATATAGACAGGTAGGAAATGCTGCCTGCAGGAGACAGTCCCCTTTCTACAAAGGACCAGGCAGTGAAAGGGGTAGGGAACATCTCATTCCAGGCCAGCACTGTGCTCCCTCCTCCACTCATTCTTGGGTTAGTTTGGGTATCTACATGGAGCCTGGCCCTGCCCTGGGGGTGGATCTGGGAGAGGAGCATGGGACTGATGTGCTCAAGACAGGCAGCACATGGACAGCCAGACAGCCCGGCCTGCAGAATTTCTCCCCAAGGAACACTTCCCCATTCAACATCTCCCAGTTTTTAACACTCAAACTTCTAAAAACATGAAGTATCTCTCAATACAACCTTTATTGGCTAATACTTAAAGAGGAAAAATATTTGTCTCAGAAAACTCAATACCATGTTTTTAACAAAATACTATATGTCAGCTAAGCATCTCAGGCTTCTATGTGGTTTTCCCACCTCATTGCTTTCTCCTCTCCTACCCTCATTCTTTCTTTCAAATCAAAAATACTAAAATACTTTGCTTTCAGGAAAATTACTAAAACTTCCCATCAAGGCCCTAAAAATGATGGTCCTTACCTATCCTTCCAACTCCCCCTGGACTGCTCCCTGCTCCCACATACCAGCCATATCGCTGCCTCCCATTCTGTGAACTTAGTGTTCTTCCCTCTCTACTTTCATCCTCATCTTCTAGGTCTCAGCTAGAGCTGAGAAGTCTTCCCTGTCTCCCTGCCTACAATCTGTCTCCTGTTACAGGTCTTCAGCATCATGTACCTGTTATGCCCAAGTCTCAAGTCCCCAAAGACCACCAAGGAGCCGAATCCAATGCAAACACACGAGGGTCCTTTAATGCAGGCTTGAGTCTGGGCTCTCTCCATCACCATCACGACTGCGGCGGGTCCAGAGAGAGCCCAGAGCTTAATACAGCGATTGTTTTATAGGATTTCACAGCAAAGCGGGAAATTCAAACAAAGCAGAGTACACGATTGGTTGATCTTCTAACATATATGATATATTTCTGTCAGCCATGGTACCCTTTGTCTCGGACCTCTACCATATATAGTTTGGTATGCTAGGCATTGGCTCGTCAGCTCCTGATTGGCTATTTATTTGCTAAGGGTCAGTTCATCTGGTGGTATGAAACATGGTTCGTTGTTCTTTGTTCTTAGTAAACGGGAATTTAGGGCTACTTCAAATTCTATTAAAAAATGAGGCCTCTAATGACTGCAACATGGTTAAATTGCTGTGCACTTTCTTTCAGCAGCGGTTGGACCAAGCCCCTGCTCTGCCCCGCTCGCACTCTGCCGCTCTCTCTCACACTCTCTCCTCGCACCCGCTTGCTCAAGCCACCGCTCTGCACTCACTCTCATACCTCGTCTCTGGAATGGATAGATAAGTGGATGGATGAATGGATAGGATGGTGGATAGGGTAGGTTGGTAGGTAGGTGGGTAGGTGGGTAGGTGGGTGGATAGATGGATGAACAGGATGGATGGATGGATAAGAGAGCGTATGTAGGGATAACTGGATGGAGGGTGGATGGATAGGAACATACATGGTGGTATGGATAGGTGGGTGAGTGGATGGAAGGATGGATGGATGTTTGGAGAGAGGGTCAATGGATGTGTATGTAGATGGGTGGGAGGACCAAGGAAGAGTAGATGGAGGAGACATGGTAGCTCTCCTATGGGGGTGTTAGAAGAAGGTATCACTCATTAGATAAGCTCTGGGCATGGGGCTTTTTAGCAATCTGTTTTCTGGCAAGGACGATTGGATCCAATTTGGGTTCTAACCTATGAGAAGCCCTTTTTCCTTTTGTCTTTTTGTTTTCACAGACACAAAAAGTCAAAATTTGTTTCTTCTTCTTCTTCCATAGATCCAGGAAACAAATATGGGAAATGCGATGGCCAGTTTTACATGCCAACTTGGTTAAGCCATAGACCCCAAATATCCAATCAAACACTAGTCTAGGGGTTGCTAGGCATGTGTTTTGTAAATATGATTAATGTTTATAGTCAGTTGACTTTATGTGAAGGAGAGTGTCCCTGATACTCTGGGTGGAAACAATTTAATCAGGTGAAAGGCCTTGAGAGCAGGACTGGTGTTTCCCTGAAGAAAAGGAAATTCTACCTGTGGACAGAAGTTTCAGCTCATGCCTATAATTCTAGCCTGCCCCTGCTAGTGGCCTGTCTACCCAGCTCCCTCCCACCTGACCCCTGCCCAATTGCATAAACCAATTCCTTATACATACTCACATGCACGTACAGCCACACATCATTTAATAATGAATGCTTTCTGGGAAGTGCACCGTAAGCAAATCTTACCATGTGCGAACATCACAGGCTGCACTTACACAAACCTAGGTGGCACAGGTCACTCATTCAATGTGGCCTTTTGCTACAATCAAGAGACACCGTAAACATGGGATGCGCGAGGCTGCTGACAATATAACACAGTATACTGTTTTATAGTGAATTTCTTTTTTTCTGTCTAGAGGATTAAGCCCAGGGCCTTCCTTATGCTAGACAAGCACTCTATCCCTGAGCTCCATCCCAGCCATTTTTTATTTGTTTGTTTTGTAAGTAAAGGGAGTACACTCTAAAATAATAATTAAAAGTACACATAGCCAAGTATCATGCACTGCACATAATTTTATGTGCTGTATTTTTATATGATGGCTGCACAGTAGATTTGTTTACAACAGGATCAAGGCAAACACAAGAAATGCGTCTCACAGTGACATACAACAGCGACTACTACATCACTAGGTGGTAGGAATTCTTCAACTCCTTATGATATATGGGACCACCGTAGCATATGTGGTTCATATATGTGCCATCATATGTGGCACATGAGTATGTCTGTACATATAATCTCTTCCTCCTGTTTCCTATTTCTCTACTAGAACCCTGAGTGATCCAGGGAGTGGAGAAAGCAGGCAGAGGGGTCCTAGACTAGTGGCTGAAAGCAGAACGGCTGGTATGGGAGCGACCTCAAAGGAAGAGTCATGAACAAACCCCAAAACAGAATCAGTGGACATCCCATTAAAGGACATGAAGATGCCCATAAGGTAGGTGACAGCCCCATCCCAAGAGCCCCCGTGTATGACCTCAGGTACGGTTCAGATCCCAGAAATCACTCTAAGAGGGTTCATTTCAGTGTTCAAGGAGCATGAAGGGCCCAGGCACAACAGCAGGGCTGGGTCCCCCGCCAGACCACTGCAGGCTTCCCCCCACCCATGAGGACACTGAATTTAGAACTGGCCTGTAATTCTGGATCACCGGTCTTCATGTCAGTCAACTGTTCCTTAGTCTGTGACCTCCCTAGAGCAACAACCTCATCCTTTTTCTCCTTCTTAGCAGAGCAAGCCCAGAGGTAAGCACTAAGAATAGTTCAGAGACCCATGCCGATGTAGCAAGCCAACCCCGGCTTTCCAGAAGATGCCTCATGGTGATTGCCTTTGGGCTGCTCATAGAGCAGTGGCAGACACAGATGACAAACTTGTGAAGACACTGTAATGTGATCAGGGAGATGCCAGAGGGAAGGACAGGTCAAGGGAGCCCAGAGAGAGGAGAAGTGACAGCTGCCTGGAGAGAAGGCAGATAAGGATCCTCAGGCCTACCCTGGGCCTGAGGGTAAGAAACCACCTGGGGGTAAAATAAACTCACTCTTTGTTCTTTTAAGAGCTCATTCTGGGCCTCTTTTCAGGGACCCTCTCAGTTAATCCTTACAAGCACTCTAATACAGAGCTTCCCTTATAACATATTTTCTGCAGATGAAGAAACTAAGGTGCAGAGAGAGAGAGAAGTTAAATAATATCCCCGATATTGTATAACTAGTGAATGGTTGTGCTCAGGAAGAGAACATAGGAACCCCAGGTTCAAAAACCGCTGCCCCACATTGCCTACTCAGGAGAAGCAGGGGATCCCCATCATTGTGTGGGTGCCATGTGGAGCCATAGTAAAACTTCATGCAAACACTACCCTTTTTCAGAACTACATTTTTAAAAATATAACTTACATCTAGGTGTGTTGATGCCTGCCTGGTACCCCAGAGACTCAGGAGGCTATGGCAGGAGGATCACAAGTTCAAGATCAGGTTCAGCAACTTAGCAAGACATGTCTCAAAATAAAATTTTAAAAGGGTTAGAGATGTAGCTCAGTGAGCACTCTTGGATTCAATCCCCAGCCCACAATATGTGTATATTTGTGTGTGTGTATGTGTATGAATATATATATATGTGTGTGTGTGTGTGTGTGTGTGTGTGTGTGCATGATTCATTTGTTTCTATTAAAGCCAAGAAAGTGAAATTATAAGAAATTCTGGCTTGGGTAAAAATAATATACTCAAACTTAAAATAATGGTGTAAGTCTTGATACATCTACTTTTCTATTTTTTTCAATATTTAAATTAACCATTTAAAAAATACTCAAAAGCACACATATAAGGATGCACTTTTCAGTACTGTCAGAGCCTGTGTTTATATTAAATTCTGATTTTTTTCATAATGAATTTTTAATTAATTCTGATTGTTTAAAACATTGATTTAACCCATTGTTATCTTGGTTACTAAGATTTTTTTTGGTAAAATAAATTTTTTTGCCTCTCCCTGGTCCCAAGGCAAAGAGCTCTGGGAGTCCCCAGCCTGATGTTGCTGGAGTGAGGGATAGGTATAGAGAAGTCTCCAAAGAAAGGACATAGGAAAGGCAACTTCAGGCCCAATCATGAGGGGCTTTTTGTGCATTAATTGGGAGTTTAGATTTCTCCGGTGGGCAATGGGGAGCCACTGAAGTATTGTAATGAATAAAATTAAAGTCAAGATCACCCTGGTTGTAGGCCTTCTGGAAGGCTAATGTATTGCTTAGGCAAGAAGAGACAAACTTGACCTACAGCAGAGGCTGTCAGATGAAGGCTGGAGGTCACAAGGTGAGTGGGAGTGCTAGGACTCTTAGGACTGAGCTGCAGGAAGCTCATAATATCACAAAGAAATCCTACAAAATACATAATAATGCCAAAAACAACCCCTAATGGAATCAACCCATTTTTCAGCCTTCAGTAAATCTGATGCAAATAATTTGGTTTTCCTCTTGGTTAAATTTTATACCCACCATCCTCCTCCCCTCTATCAGAAGGAAGAGCCTCAGCTAAGAAATTTCCTTCAAATTCTTACCAGAAACCCCCAGCCCAGGTCAGACCTATAATCTGTCAGTGTCCAAGCCAGAAAGCCATAAAGAACATTTTAAACAGGGAGAGACCTGCCATAAAAAGATTGGAAAACAATCCTCATAGCATCTTTATTCATGATAGGCAAAAACTGGAAACAACCCAATGTTCTTCAGTGAGTAAATGGATAAACAAATTCATGCACTGGAACACAGCTCCTCAATAAAATAGTAAAAACACAACATGCACAAAACACACACAACATAAAGGACTCTCAAAAGCATCTTGTACAAAGAACTGGGTGCTAAAGATTTATACTATACGATCCCATTTATGAGTTCAAAAACAGGCAAAACTATGGTGAGAGTTTCCAGAGCAGTAGTTACTTGGGGAAGGGGGCAGAAGATAAGATGAAATAATGATGGGGAAGGGATACAGAGACACTTTCTGGAGCGATGGAAATGTTCCATATATCAATTTGAGTGGTAGTCACACTGGTATATACATATTAAAAATTCATCAACCTGGACACACAGGATTTGTGCATTTTGTTATATATAAATTATGGCTCAATTTTACAATATATAAAAATAAATTAAATATTTTTTTAAAAAGGAAGTGATTAATGTATGTATGTGCGTATAAATCTTTGCAGTGATGTTGAAATAGAAGCTTGGGCTGAAACCTATTACTATAGATCAGCACCGCCCAGTAGAATTTTCTTTAGTGATGTACATGTTCTGCATCAGCTCTGTCCAATATGACAGCCACCAGCCACATGTGGCTACTGAGGACTCAAAATGTGGCTAGTGAAGATGAGGAACTGAGTTTTTTATTTTGTTCCATTTTAATTCATTTTAAAGCTGAATGCAAATAGCCCCCTGTGGCTCACAGCTACTGTTTTGGTCATTACAGCATATTTTTCAGAGACCCAAGTAAAATGAATATGTGCAAATTTTCCACATTGACCCAAGAGTGAGCACCTTGAACAGGACCATCTGAGGAGCTGCACACACCCAGGGCCAGAGTGAATGCTTTGGAGACCAAAGGTATTTCAGGAGTTCTCTTCTATTCCCCAATTATCTCAGTTTCGTCTGAGGTCAATTTTTCCATTTACCTTTTTCTTAGCCTGTTGTCCAGATTCTCCTGAAGTGTTTGGGGATTCTTGATCATCCATTCACGTTTCAATGAAGTTACAGATGCTCTGGCCAGGAGCTCAACGTCCAAGGCTGGGGCTGGTCACCTGGTAGGCTTCATGACACACAAAATATCAGAAAGTCACAACTGCACCAAACCAAGTCACATTCTCTGATCTAATTCTGCCCTGAAATTTAATACAACTTGTTAAGAAATGATCATTCTCAGGGCTAGGCGCATGTAGTGGCACACATTTATAATCCCAAAAATTCAGGAGGCTGAGGCAAAAAGATTGTAAGTTTGAGGCCAATTTGGGCAAATTATGAAGATCTTTTCTCAAAATAGAATAATTTTTAAAAGGGTGGGATGTAGCTCAGTGGTAGAGTATCTACTTAGCATGTGTGAGGTCCGGAGTTCAATTCCCAGTGCTGGAAGGAAGGAAGAAGGAAAAAGAAAAGAGAAAGTCAGTACCATCGTCTAGTCTACATCTCAGGAAAGAAAGACAAGTTTGCAAAAGTCCAGTGTTTTTGCACATAACTTCAATTATTCCTCCTCCTTCTCTCATCTTAGCCCAGCCTAAAGTACCTCTCCCTGTTATCTGTAAATCTGAGGTCATCTCTGGGCTCCACTGAGCATTTCCCCTTGCATGTATTCTGAGCTGAGAGTTTTTCCGCTTTGCCTCCTTAACCAGGATTTCTTTGTATTTTCTGCCTTCCAAAAATCTGTTAAAATCTCCCATCCACTGCCCCTCCCCACTGTCTTCCTTCCTTGCTAAAGGATAATACTTCCTGTAGTAGTGAAAGGAAGAGAAACAACATGTGCTCATTGAGCAAATGGAGCAGCAAGTCCTGCAGGAATACTTTAAATTGTCACAGACATGACTAGGTGTCCAATCTTTACAACCTCCTGGAGAACATTCCTAGATCTCCTCCTCATCACATAATCTCGAGTTCCTCCTCCAGACTAGGGTGAGGGAAATGGGACCTGTAGGAGCCAGGGCATAGCAGAAGGGAAGAGCACCACTAGAAGGGTCAGGAGCTTCCACGTCCACCAAAGATGAACTAAGGGGCTGGAGTGGTGGCTCTGACTCTGTTCTTCTCCCTACTTCATCTGCCTCCTCCCTCATCCTTGAATTTCTTTGCTGCTTACTAAGGACGGTGGGAAATTTCCCTGCAGGCTGACATGTCAGCTCCAGATTTGTCCAGTCGACAAGAACCTGCCAGTGTCCCTCGACCACAGCTCTCACCCGCTGTACAGATCTGGCCTGCACTCCACTGGCATTTGGTACAATCTTTTGGACAAATTAATGTGTGAGCAAATGAGCAATTAAAAGGGGACCACCCGAGCAGCTGAACTTGCCCTTGGAAGGATGCTCTCCAATCAGAGAAATGCCAATCTACAGAATGGACTTGCTTGGGGTCCACCCAGGACTGTGTACACTCAAAGGGAAAAGGGACCCTTAAAATATGTTTGTGTAGGAAAACAAATGATCCCAGTGTCAATTATTTAGAAACAAGCCTCTAATGTGAACGATCAGAAGTGAGGAAAAATCAATACATTTCTTCTCACTGTGTAGAAATGGAAAACAAGCTTCATTTTACTCCAGCCCCAGGGACAAGAGCAAATTAATGGTTCCTGACAAGGACTCCTGTGCTCTCAGCCCAGGAACTGACTCAGGAAGGTGCCAGATCCCCCAGCTTAGGAAGGTTCTGATCTCAGGCCTGAATCCAAGTGAACTAAAAGTTCACACATGTGCACAACATACAGGAGTATACAGTCTACCTTATGCATATACGCCCGTGCCTGCAGAGTTTCGTACGCATACATAAATGTAAGCACATCTGTCCACATGCGTGCGCTAGCAAGGATTGTACACACCCAGCCACACATGTTCACACCAGCACCCAAATCCAGATGCAAGCTCCCACTCACTCACACAGATTCTTACGTGTAGATCCTCTGAAACATCAGGCTTACTGAATTAAATCAGAGTGTTGTGTTGGGCTGTGATCAACCAGTAAAAGAACAGGTGAAAAGTTTGCAGCCATCCCAGGAATATGCTAGTTTCTTTAACCATTTGGTCACCAAAGGGACTTCCCTCATCCAAGGACATTTAGACTCTGATTGAAATCCACACACTTAGAAAAGCATGTCTGCATGTATACATAAAGCACACATTCAGGAATGCTTATTGTATTGGTTTCCTATTTCTGTTGTAAACAAACCACCACAAATCTCCTGGCACAAAATAACACAAATTTGTCATGCGACAATTCTGGAGATCAGAACTCCAAAATGGGTCTACTGAGCTAAAATCAACGTGTCAGCAAGACTGTATTCCTTCTGGAAGCTCCAGGGGAGAATCTATTTCCTTGTCTTTTCCAGCTTTTAAAGGCTTCAAGCATTGCTTCAATGGTGGCCCCTTCCTCCACTTCCAAAGCCACAGCATAGTAATTCCAACATCCCTCTGAATCAACTCTTCTTCCTCCCTCTTGTATGTATAAGGATCGTTGTGATTACTTTGGGCCCACCCAGATAGCACAGGAGAATCTCTCCACTTGAAGGTCAACTGACCAGCAAACCTAACCATCTGCAACTTTAATTCTCCCTTGCCATCTCCAAGGATTAGGAGATGGATATCTTTGAAGGCCTATTATCCTGCCTACCAAACTTACACATGTTCGCAGTAAAGACAGAGACTTTTAAGAGGCAAAACAACTTCCTGAGTTAGAGAATGGGTTTTGGAGTCAGATCCACCTAGAAGCTCCAACTCTGGATCTGCCTCATAATCTTAGGCATGTTTCAAACCCTCTATAATCCTCAGTTTCATCATCTGTGAAATGCAAATAATAGCATCTATATTCTGGGATTATTATGAGAAGTAAATGAGATAATAAAAGCACAATGACTGGTAGAGTACCTCTTCATCAGCTATTACTGCAAAACCATTTACAAAATCTTACAAAACCTTAAATTTCATCCCCCGAAGCTGTGTGGTTGAGGCCACATCTTTGCTTTGGTGAAAAATCACTTTGTTTTCCCTCTGCAGTTTCTGCTCTGTGCAGGTCCCTTGGAATTCTGCTTGCAAACTGGCCAATTCCTCCCTGAGTTTACCACTTTCAAATGCAATTAGCAGCAGCCAGCTCGTTCTTTCAACATCCTGCCTCAGAAGTCCTTCATCCAAATCGACAAATGCCTCAGGCACATTTATCTATCTTCCAACTTACTGCAAGTGACAGTCTTACCAAATGTTTTGCCATTACATTACACAAGTACCATTTAACTAGCCTCCTATGATACTTTCTGCGCCACCTGCCACCCAGTCTCAAAGTCACTGTCACATACTGCGGGTTCTTGTTATTGGAACATTCCTTATCACACACCAATGACTGTATCAGTTAGCTATTGCTGCATAACAACCACAGAATCTTGGTATTAGGCAACAAGCTCTTATTTCTCACCTGTCTCTCTGTGGATTGGAGATCAGAGAGGAAGAATGAGCGATGAGCAATAATTTAATTTACCACACACAGTGAAGACATGGTGAGTTTTCAATAAATGTCAGTCACTATTAGCTGTTGTGTCATTTCTCACACTGTGACTTTTAATGGCAGGCATGCAGAAGAACTGGCTTTCAACACCAACTCCACCATTACCTCGTTTCTGGGCATTAGAAAAATCGCTAAGCACCCTAGGTTTCATTTCTTCATCTAAAGAATGAGGTTCATCGGACTAAAATGTCATCACACCCCTTCACAGTCCATGACAAACCCAAATAGATCAAGGCATTCTTCCTCTGAGCCCGAATTTAGACACAGACTTACTCTCCAGAAGGTGCTGCATGTGGCCACCACCAGAATGATTGGAGGTCAATGCACCAAAGGGATGAGTTTTGCAGCTGCACTAGAATTGTTCCATTAGAGCAAGATGCGACATTGATTATCATCCAGGTCAACCTCTCAATTTGCAGACATCAAAATGAAGGCCCAGAGAGGGAAAATACATGACTTGAGGTCACACAGCAAGTTAGTGACAGGCCGTGTTAGTGGACCATGTTCCTTTCACACTACATGGCTGGAAAGAGATGGCACCAGGCCTCAAAATTCCAGTGATGCTCCCTCCACCAAGCTCCCTCACAGACACAGAGCTGATGGAAGGGATTCCACTGGGTGTGGGAGGTGTGGCTTTTTACCATCAATTGGTAGAGATAGAAAGCCCCAGAAAGGCATAGTCCTTTGACAGTTTTTCCACAAAACCCATAGTCTTCATTCACATTGCTTCATCTCTTCTTTATAGTCTTCAGAATCACCAGTGACTTAAAAAAGTAAATAGGGTGGGCTACACCTGTTATCCTAGTTGCTGGGGAGGCTGAGGCATGAGGGTCACAAGTTCAAAGCCAGCTTCAGAAACTTAGTGCGACCCTAAGCAGATTAAGGAGAAATAAAAAATAAAAAGGTCTGGGGATGTGGCTCAGTAATGAGTTCCCCTGGGTTCAATCCCTGGTACCAAAAAAATAAAAAATAAATAGAACACATACTCCAAGACTGGAAGAAGAGTAGATAAGAGCTCAGACTACAGCAAGATTACCTGGATTTAGGGGTTGGGGATTTCGCTCAGTGGCAGAGCGCTTGCCTAGCATGCGCAAGGCCCTGAGTCCGGTCCTCTGCCCTGAAAAAAAAATTATTACCTGGACTTGAATCCTGGTTCCAAAACTTACCAGTTCTAGGATGTTGGGCAAGTCACTTAGCTCTCTGCACCTCGGTTTCCCCACATGTAAAGGAATAACGTTAATAGTTGTTAACTTAGAATGGCTAGGAGAATGTTACCTATTATATGTATTAAATATATATTAAAATACACATATGAGACTTAGTGCCTGGTACTCAGTAGAAGTATATAAACCTAAGGTGTTCACTTGTTAGCGTCTCACCTTAGAGTTGTGGGAAACACACTGATTTGGAAAGCTACTTTTGATGCAATCCTGCTCCACATAGCAACATGCTGTCACCTCCCTAATGAATATTAAGGTTCCTCGTTCACCTCCTTACACCCCGATTTCTTGTACATCCTAGGGACATGGGTGATAGGAGATGCTTCTGAGGGAAAGTTCTTCATCCACTGAAAGAGAAGCTGGGACTCAGTTTTCAAGAAGAGCCCTCGTATTTTTTAGAAGCTACCTGTATTGGAAAGCAGCCACGGAGTCCATAGTTTCAGAGCCCCTTCCCTTGGGTTTGTGTGACTCATTTAGAGCAATGGTGATAAATGAGGGAAGGCTGTAGAAGCCAAGAAGACGGCAAAGTCTTGCTGCAGGTGGCGAGGGAACAAAGTCCCATTTTTTGCATTGGATTGCTGGAGGAAATGTTTCTTGCTTGGGAATCATTTATAATTAACTCAACCTAGGATGAAAAATAGTGGGTATATGAAAATGTTATGCCACCCATGTAATAATAAATCGTAAGCAGATGCTGCAGGGATGGAGATTGTTATTAATGACTTTGGGGAGAAAAAGGTTTGTGGGGAATGTTTGGTTCTTGCTCTGCTCCTACCAGCATGGCTGGCACGGACACCGGAGGTTTGCAGCAGTGCAAAAGGCACGAAAACACCATGTGCACAAGGACCCAATCTGGTTTGTCCAAGCTGATGAGGGTTCTGCTCCCAGAACGGGGAGTTCCGCAGCTCACCCACACCCTTCTCATGGAGAGCCCGAATCTGCACCTCCTCCGCTGGAGTAGACCTGCATCTTGAGAGGTCTGGAACTCGTTTCTCCTGGGCACCCATCAAGGGCATCTGGGTGGAACTGTCAGCCTCAGGCAGGGAAAACCCACAGTTTGTTTCAGCACAACAATCATGGAGGGGGGGGGTGCTCATTCTGTACCAAATTCTCATCCCTCACCAGAGCGTTCCTAAATAAGACGAATCCCTCTTTTCCCAGCAGTTTTTCAGGTCATTGAGGCTGGAAGCATGTCCCACAAGCATCTGCTTTCACACAGATCTGAGGGCACCCACATCCTGGCACCTCACATGGGACCGGATGACATAGGATTGGATAGATGGATGCTGGGTAACTCGGCGCTGGTTAGCACAGGCTGGAAAGCCCGGTTATGGCCTGCTCAAGGCCGGATGGAAAAGGCTGGTTAGTGAAATGCTGGATGGCTCGGTGCTGGCTTAGTGCAGGGCTGGTAGCCCTGCGCTGGTTAACACAAGGGTTAATGGTGCGCTTTGATATCCACCCTCTCCAGCTGCGGCTTTAGCTTCGCTACTTCTTAGGGGTGTGGGGTGTTTTGTTTTGCAAATGGGCTTACCTCACCAATCCTCAGTTTCTCCATCTCTAAATAAACAAAGTAATAGTATCTGTCCCCAAGTACCTCGGGAGATTCATTAAAATACTTGAAGCAGGTAGTTCAGTCCTTAGCAAGTAGCACAAGCCCTCCTGTGTTTACGATGGTGGCATTCCCAAGCCCTCACCATGAGGATTTCCATACCCAGCCTCTCCCTGTCCCACCACATACTCCACCAAGAGTCTTGGAGCATAAACTTTGGGCCCCAAACTTTGCCGTCAAGCCCTGGCTCCTCCACTCACTAACTGAACTTGAACATGTGGGTTAATTCCCTGGGCTGCAGTTGCCCTACTTGTAGAATGGGGATAAAAGCAGCACCTACATCATCAGTGCTGATGTGAGGACTGAGAGAGACCAGGGCTCCAAGCACCTAGCACACACACCCTCAGGGCCAGGTATTATCACCTAGAATCCAGATCCTGTGGGCAGGAGAACTGGAGCAAAAATTTAGTTCCTGCCCTGAGAACTCAGCCCCAGACTCTGTGCTGGCAAAAGATACCTCCATTCAGGCTCACTCTGCCCAACACTGAGGAGATGGAGGCTATAACTCCTTGCACCTCAGCACTTTTTTAACTCCATTCCTCTCCTCCTCCCCTGCCACCTCCCTGGTTGTCATCTTGTCCCAATCAAATCCTGAATTCTTCAGACCTGAGAATCAGAAACAATTGAGCTTATATCCAAACTTCCTCACTGCATGACCTTGGGAAAGTCATTTAACTTCTCTGAACCTATTTCCTCACCTGCAGATATAAGGATTAAGTGAGAGAATGCTTGCAATATGCTTAGGTGACAACCGGGCACAGTTTACATATTGTTTCCTTAGCCCTTGTTTTAGTCCTAAATGCAAACTTCTTTCTCCCTGCTTAACGGGACTAATCCTTCTCCTCCCAGATTTGTACTGCAGCTAAATGTTTCTAGAACACGCCCCACCCAGCCTGTCATATTGCAGTCACAATCTGCAGACTGTACCTTCTCTAGACTAACCATTTCCAGTTCCGTTTCCATCCTATGGTAGAAACTGTGACTTTCTCCCAACATCAGCTCTTCTTGTTGGGGCATCACTGGCTCCATTGTTTTTCAGTCCTTATATCCACACCCTTGAATTATCTTCCTCCCCACCCCTGAGTCTCATCTTGCTTTGGCTGATGGGACAATAGTATCTGTGATTCAAGAATGTACTAGAAAAGTGTGCCCTGGGGTTTGTCTTTCTTGCATCTCTTGGAACTCTGAGATAACATGTGAGTGAACCCAGGTGAGCCCACTGGAGGATAACAACCATGGGGAGAGTCTCAGAAATCCCAGGCATCTTAGCAAAGACTTCAGGAACCACCCAACTCCAGATGCCCATAGATGTCGGAGAGATCAAGTCCCAGCCGAAGAACTACCTGCTGAACACAGCCCAAACTGATAACCCACAAAATGAGACACAGATGATAGTTCAGATTGCTAAATTTTAGGTGGTTTGTTACACAGCAAAAACTAACTGATACGCTTTCTCCCACTGTGCAACACTCAGGTGCTTTGGGATGAGCTCTAATTTGTCTAATTCAATCAGGGAAATTCCAATTTGTTGACCACAGGCTCAGGATTGGAGAGGGTTAAGCCAATAAGCACATGGAATGCCCTAGTCACCAACTTGTTCAGAAAAGGGCATGTGACCCAATTCAAGTCAAGGAAGCCATCCAGAGGTTTGCTGGAAGATTCTAAGAATAAAGCTTCCTTGATATTATAAAAAATCTTCCAAAAGATTTCTCTTCCTCTGGATTTGATACATGAATGTAGAGTTGAAAACTGCCCCCTCTTTTTTGTCCCATAAAGAAAGCAGCCTGAAGACAAAGACAAAGCAAGAAGAAGGGACTGCAGAAATATGAACACTAGAGCCATTGGATTAAACTGACCCTTACTCCATTCATAACCTGGCCTTCTCCGTGTGAGCCAATAAATTCCCTTATTGTTCGAGTCAGAGTGAGTCAGGTTTCCTCTGTTTGCAGCCAAATCATCCCAATTGCCATATCTCTCTCACAAAATGAAGAATGAATTTTTTCCTAAATGGCTATGCTTCTCCTCTCTGCAAGTTCTTCTCCCACCCTACCTAATGACAAGTATTGGTCAATGGATGGCATCTTTCTGCCTCTGAGCCAATGGGTCTCTTCCCTAGAAATTAAAAACTTGTGTTCTTGTATTAGTCAGGGTTCCCTAGATGAACAGAACCAATAGAATCTATATAATGTATATGCATATATATCATATTATATACATATATATGTGTGTATATATACATGTGTACTCCTGTATTTGTATATATACAATTAGAAGATAGGATTTCTTGGATTGGCTTACACAATCTGAGGCTAAATGGTCTCACAACACTATCTGCAGACTGCAGAGCTGGAAAATTAGTTGCTTCTCAGTCCAAGAAACTGGAAGCCTTAGAACAAGAGGGATCAATGATGCAGCTCCCATTCAAGACGGAAGGACTGGGAGCTTCCTGGAGAGTTACTGATGTGAGTCTGCATTCAGAAGCTGAAAAAAGCTGGAGTCTGATGTCCGTAGGTGAGGACGGACTGCAGTACCCGCTCAAGAGGAATCAAGCTTGCACACATGGGAGACTCTCCTTCCACAGCTTTTGTTCCATCAGGGCCCCCAGCTTACTGGGTGTGCTGTCCACATTCAGGATGGGTCGTTCCCTCTCAATGCGCCGACCCACATGCCAATTATCTCTGGAAACAGCCTCACAGACACACCAAAAGTGTGTTCTGCTAATTTTCTAAGCATCTCTAGGTCCAATCAAGTTGACAATCACAATCCTAGAGAAGCATTCTCTTTGATGTTTAAAGCTATGAGAAATAAGATGCGGAACTGCCATGTGCCCTGCCACATGAGGAAAGTCATTTATCACAGAAACAGCAAATAAAACAAATTTGCCCAATAAGCAAGAAATAGAGAAAGAACAGGGTGCAAGCAGACCCGTGGACCCTAAAATTCCTGGTTCCGATTGTTCTTGAGCCCCAGCTATTTCCCTGCCTTTCCCACTGATCTTGACTAATCTGCCCTTTCTGGGATACTGGAAGCCATTAAATAATCCTTTTTTGCTTAAGCTTGTTTGAAGTTGGTTTCTGTAATTTTCACTCTGAAGAATTCTTTAAAATATGCTCTGCACTCTATACCCTGATATCATCCTTGATGAATTCAACATCCAAAACAACGCTCCTCAAACACCGTGTCTTACAGCTAGTCCTTCAGTCTCCCCTATTCTGCTGCCTCCCAGGTCTGGGGCCCCGTCGTAACTCTGAACTCCCCCTCCAATGTCTTGGACACAGTGCACAAGATCTAGACTCAGAAGAGCTGAGTGCACAGACAAGCTCCTGGAGGATGATTTGAGCTTGGAAATCAAATCCACCTGTTTTCACAGACCAACGTCCCAGCTCCTGTTTCACTTGTTCCCTGACATATTGTGAACCAAGTGCTGCTCTTAGCAATGTGAACTCATGCCCTACAGTCTTGCCCTCATGGTCTAGGACCTTGCTCTTTGACCTCTAATTCTCATACCTTTTCTGGAAATTAAATAGCCTCTTAAGCCAGCACTTCTCAGTCATTCATTCCACAAACACATATTGGACACCAGTGATATGACAGGCATTGTTCAGAAATTAATCAAACCAGCCCCTGCTTCTGGCAAGCTCTCAACCTAATGGGTGATCCACAGTAGGAGCACATAATAGCTACACTGTAAGTCCGACACTTAAAAGCAAAGTTTTATAACAACCCAGTGGAGAAGTATCCACTTAGGAAAGTTCCTAGAACTGGTGATCCCTGAGTTTCCCTTTGAAGAATGATAAGAATTTGAAGGCAAAAGACATTCCAAGCAGAAGGTAAATGGAAAGTTGTTAAAGTATTCATTTACAATTCAGCAAATATTTATGGAGCACCTGCCAAGCGCAGGCATCATTACACCACAGAGGAGGCAGTGAACGACACTCTGCCTGTTCCCATCTCTTTCCAGACAAGCTTCCAAGCTTCCCCTCCACTGGGATATGAAAAACCATAGTACACCCAGAGGACTGTTTAATACCTCACTCACCTGTGAATCTTGCTGCCTCCTCACCCCAGCCACAAGAGCCACCGATTCACACACCTTTAGATGAGTAACACATGGAATCTACCTGTATTCAGTGGCCCTTCATTAATTTCAGACAGTTCTGCCAACCTTTCAAAATCTTTTCAAATCCTGAGTAATCCTTCTATGTGCTTATTCTCACTTCCAGCTTTGCTTTACCCAAAGTCAGGGAAGCATCTGCCCCTCACATCTTTTTTATTATTATTATTATTAATGAGAGAGAGAGAGAGAGAGAGAAAGACAGATCAATTTTATTTAATTTTTCATGTGGATTTTGTTGCTCGAACACTTGGTTGTGTACGTGGTATTGGGGAACCCGTGTACTCGTGCATGCCAGGCAAGCGCTGCAACCCCTGAGCCACCTCTCTAGTCCCTGCCCCTTGCATCTGTATTCAAGCCACTCAAAGAAGTGTTTTTACACCTTGTCCTGGAAATCAAATAAGAATCATGTGCCAGACACCTTGCACAGACCCAGCAAAGATGTCCCCTCCACTGACACCAAATCATTCCCTCATTCAACACCCCAAACTCTATGTGTTTGACATTGTTCTACTCCTAGAGAGACAGATCTCACCAGCTTGCCCTTGAAATGTTCTATATCTAGTCTAACTTACGAAGAAGGAAGCTACTAAACCCAACAGAGGCAGGTGGAATTGATTCTAAAAGATGGGGACACACATGCTAGTTTTTGGCAGATGCATAAGAGTCTGCAGGATGGATAACTGGAAAGGAATATCCAATGGGAAAAAATAGTACATGCAAACATGATGTATCGGAATCTGTGAGCACCTGAGAGTGGCCACAGTGTGGGACATAGGGAGATTGGGAAAGAGGGCAGGCACCAGATGAGGGTCCCAGGCATAAGTCTTTAAATTCATGTCATCCTCCCTGATGACCGCAAAGACAACTTAGAAGCCATCCAACTTTGTTGTGGGGCTGAGGTGTGCATGGCTTTCAAAGAGCATCCCTTCTTGATAAATAATTCAAAGCCCTGTCTTCACAGATCCACATACATCTTCCCATTCGAGGAGCACTGGTTTATGGATACTTAGCTTTTGAACACAAAAGGTTCTGATTCTCTTTTGTTAAAAAAAAAAATTTTAAAGAAAGAAAGAAAAGAAAGGCAGACATGCCAAGGATTTACTACACCAATCAGCATGTGCAGAAATGAGAGCAAGAAGGAGTTACGGGCTATTTGATATAAATATCCAGGGATGCTAATGCAGTGTAACTGGGGAGGAGCTGTCCTGTCACTTGCCTCCCGCTCTTTCCATCCTGAGGAGCAAAGGAGCTCAAGAATGCTTTCCGTCAATCCGATGCCTCCCTATTACTGTGTGGCCCCTTTGCCTCACAGATGGTGACATGGTCTGAAGTCACACAAGAAGCATGGCAGGAGAAGGCTGGAGTGGTGGCTCAGCCGTTATGGAGCCCGCCTGGCATGCGCAAGGATGCAGGTTCAAACCCCAGCACCATGTGCACAACAAAGTATCTTAGCAACAAAACCCACATGAAAAACTAAATAAAATTGATTGTCTCTCTCTCTTCAAAGAAAAAAGAAGAAGAAGAAGAAGCATGGCAGAATCGAACCACTCAGAGCTCTGCAACTCAGGCTATGGAAGATTCCATTTTTTTGAGGCCTCAACAATTTCTTCACATCCCAAGTATGCATGGCCTCTACATGGAGGCTATATGACTGAACGGAGCAGATTCTGATATTAGGGAGGTGTGGGTGCCACTCACCAGCTGCCTGATCTTAGGCAAACTACTTTCTAATCTACGCCTCTGTTTTCTCATCTCTAAAATGGGGATGATAATAAATAGGCCTAAGGATTCAAGCCATGTTTGTGTAGTGCTGGTTACACACATCTTGAGTTCAAAAGTGTGCCAACAGAGTCCTACATCTTTTGCTATTTTTTCCTATGGAATGTTTGTCTTTTTTATATTGTGTGTGCATATTTGTGGCATAAAGTAGATGCCTAAGTTACTTTTGTATGAATATCTTTAATACAATATATGTACAAGTTTAGTTGGATATTTCTCTAATCCAAGAGTTATAAAATGATTATTATCTAGCAGTGGTTAAGGCTGAAGATGTATGGGCTTTATTATGTTATCAGTGAGAATATCATTGGCACCACATTTTGGGAAAAACATTGTAAATATGTAATCATGTTTAACATATACTAAAATCCTGTAATTCCACCCTAGAACTCTATACTATTCATAACCATGTAAAGCACACAGTGTAACATTGCTTATAATGGTTTTTAAAAGTAGAGATTATATATATATATATATATATATATATGAATGAATAAATTATAGTACATCCCTACAAATAAAATTCTATACAACCATTTAAAAAGTACCATATGTACCAACTTGGAAAGAAGTCTATGACATATTGTAAAGTGAAAAAGGAGGCTGAGGCACAATATGTATAGTGTTATTACTCATTTTGGATTTTAAACAACATATATAATAAAAATAGCCAATGATTTATCAAATACTCTTTGCCAGATACTTATCTAAATATTTAATCCCTGGAGCAGCCTCCTGGGATAAGTACTTTTGTCCAGTTTTACAGAGGGATTGAGGAGTATTTTGGAGTTTGTGGAGTTAGCAGGTGGCAGAGCCCAGAAGCCATGCAAGTCAACTCCTGCGTTGGCCCCTTGGACAACTGCTGGAGGTGTAGGAGGTCTCTGGCTGGGAGGGGAAGAAAAGGCTTTCTCTACCTACTCTATGTGCCTTTGGGTTTGGACTTGTTACAAGCACGTAAATGAAAAATAAAAATTTTACAAAAGCTCTCAACCACGTGGAATCCTCTCCTGGGATGGGAGCCAAGAGGGAGTGGAGAGAGCCACAGATGCTTTTCTCAGCTGGGCTGAGCTCAAATCTGGCTTCATGTGGGTCCCCCAATGCATACCTTCCTGGTCAGCATGGAGAAGAAACTGGGGAAGACATTTATTTTGGTATAAAATAATCAGAGTTCCTTCCTACCTGGGGAAAGGCCTTTGTCAGTGTCTTAATCTCTCTGAGCATCCTCTTCACACTTGTAAGGGACTAAACCACCCCCACAAGCTTGCCATGAGGGCTACAGACAATGACTGGCACATAGCAAGGGCCAGGAAGAGCCGGTTCTGTGGCTGCCGGATCCTGTTCTCGGCATCCCATGAGTTAAGACAAGTCTCTTGGCTGACATCTTCAGGGAAGTTTCTCTAGTCATAGGGTGTCCATGCCCAATTTTCAGATCAAACTCAATTAAGAGACAGAGGGTTTTACAATAATAGTATCAATTCAAAAGTCCAAAACTTCCTGTACCCACCCCTAATTTCAAGCTTCCTCCCAGTCAAGGAACAAAAGGGATAGGAAGACAGAGTTCTGTTCTCACTCTACCCAATGATCTAATTCCAGCCTGTGGGGTACCAAAGCTGATCTCGTGTTCTCAAGAAGGACTTTGCCTCAAAGTTCCTTCTTGGTGGGTTTGGGAACCACCAGGACACACAGTACAAAGCTGGGGTATAAAAAGAACAAATCAGGATGCCTGGGCCCTGTCTTGGGAAACCCAGGCTTGGGGCATAGCTTAGTGGTAGAGTACTCGCCTAGCATGCGCAAGGCCTCAGGTTTAATCCCTAGCACAGAAAGAAAGAGAGAGCAGTAGGGAAGGAGGGAGGGAGAGAGAAAGAAAGAGAAAAAAAAGAAATCCAGACTCAAGGGTGCATCTGGGACAGAGAAGGACTGGGAGGTGTTTTTGTTTATTTGTTTTGTTTTGTTTTTGGTACCAGGGATTGAACTCATGGACACTAAACCACTACTGAGCCACATCCATAGCCTTTTTTTTTTTTTTTTGAGACAGAGTCTTGCAAAGTACTTAGGGCCTCACTAGGTTGCTGAAGCTGGCTTTGAACTTGCAATCCTCCTGCCTCAGCCTCGCAAGCCCGGCTTGGCAGCTGTTTTCAGCCCTACCCCTTTTGGGTTTTTTAGTAGTACGCATGGCCTTGTGAATGCTAGGTAAATATTCTACCATTCTCCCCAACCTTTTTTATTTTATTTTGAGATAGGGTCTCCCTAAGTTGCCAAGGCTGGCCTCAAACTTGTGGTCTTCCTGCCTCAGCCTCCCAAGTAGCTACGATGACAGCATACATCAACACATCCACATTTTGACCCCTTTGAAGTCTCTACCTTAAAATGGCTCTAATATTAGTGCCCCAGCATCATCCATGCAGGAGAAGCTGGGTGATGCTGGGGCACTAATATTAGAGCCATTTTAAGGTAGATTGTCCAGATGATTACTGGAGTCTACATTACCCACATCTGCAGCCCCTCGCTGGATACCAGCCTCAGAGACACAGCCTTCTCCTTTGTGGAGGTCCTTGCGGAATCTGCTTGGTGGCGTGCAATCTTCCCAGCAGCTTCGTTTATCGCTATTGTGCATTCCTACAGATTCTTAGTTTAATGACACCCTTTCTGAAGCAGCAGCGATGGTGCCAAATGGCACTTGCGTTTCCAGGAAAGCAGCCAAACTCATTAAGTTAATAAAGGAATTTAGCTGTATAGAGATGCCTCCTTCACATACATTCCCGAAAAGCCCTCACTCTCACAACTCATCAGCAGTCATTAAACCTCGGCCTCCACCTGCAAAGCTCTCATTCCACTGAATCATACCTCGGCCTGCAGTGGGCTGCGGAGGACAGAGAGCTCCACGTGCAAGCTTGGGATGTTCATCTTGGAGCCTGGCGCACTGGTTTCTCTGCAATTCTGTCCTGAAAGCTGCTTACCAAGACCCCTCTCTGCACTCCAGAATGAGCCCCATGGATCCTGGTTGGAAAGAGGACCGTCCCTGCATATATCTGCTAGATTATTTGAGTCCACACTGGGGTGGCAGGAAGCAGTTGGCAGATGAATATAACAAGAACCACCTGCGTTAGTCTCCCTGCCTCAGTCTTATCCCTCTCCAATCCTGCTTACCTGTTGCAGCCAGGATAATCTTTCTAAACCACAAGTATGATTGTATCACCCCTCTGCCATGTTGTTTTCTCAGCTCCCCATTGCTCCCAGGAGAACAGTCTAGACTCCCAGTGTAGCATCGGGCATTTCAGGGCACTTTCCTCTACCACTTAACTAACTCTCCAGCTTCCCTTAACATCCTCACCCACCCACCTCCATGGCAATGCCCAAAATATACCCTGCTCTCCCTCCCACTGCAGGTCTTTAGATACCAATCTCCAGAAGCCTGCAGTACCTTCCCCACCCCATTGTTTCCTCTCTTCCTGCATAATCACAGGTCTGTGACACCCCACAATGCTATTATCCCAGTGGCTCGGGAGGCTGAGTCAGGAGGATCACAAGCTCAAAGCCAGCTTTAGCAACTTAGTGAAGCCCTAAGCAAATTAGTGAGACCCTGTCTCAAAATAAAAAATAAAACAGACTGGGAATGTGGCTCAGTGGTTAAGTGTCCCTCAGTTCAATTCCTCATACAAAAAAAAAAAAATGCCCCAGAGAAATCCTTTCCACCAAGCTTGCTCCACGGGTGCTCCTCCTCTCCCCTTCTGTAGCAACGGGCACATGCCAGAACACTTACCATTCCAATCCATGGTCATCTGCCTTGTGTTCAGTCTCCACCACTGAGCTCCCAAAGAGCAGATCTGGGACTTTGCCACTCTGATTACCATGCACTGCATGCAGAGGAGCTGATTCCTGAAGCTCCTGCTTGCAGAAGGGGTATCTGTGCCCTTCATGCTGGGTTCCTCTCTCTTCTACCATCCTTGCTCCTCCATGACCGTTGTAGAAATGCCCTCCCTTTTTCTGGTCCCATATCTCTTTCCCTTACTCTCTCCTAGCTCTTTCTTAACTTCTCACTCTTTGCTCAATGAGAGTCATATTTACTTGTCAAACTGGAGCGTTAACTGTTTTCATTTCTCTGCTCCAGAGGAATCTTGCACCTGGTTCTAGCCACTTCCTCAGAGTGACCCATCCACCCCTCCAGAAGTCCCGCTTCCCCCATCTCAGTCCCTCTGCCAGAGGCTGTGGAATCTCTTCACCCTCCTGCATCCTGCAAAGGATCCTAGAATCCACCAGGTGATCATCCTTAATCCACCCAGCCCAGCTGACTCAGGGCCCCCTAAGGTATATTAGCACTGCTCCGCGGCAGGAATGATCACATGGCAGACTCCTTAACAGCACTACACAGATCAGTTGTTAAGTTCAGCCAGGCCTCTCGGGAAGGGTTTTGTTTCTATTGGCACCAGTTTGGGCTTGATGCATTGCTGAAGTTCACCACTCTCTGAATGGGTTTCAAACATTCCTCTTCCAAGTGTCAGGGCACAAAACATCATTAGTATCCTGGAGGTAGTGGCTCATGTAGATTCTGGTCTTGGCACCAACCCTCAAAACTCACTGTTTGAGCATTTAAGATCCTCCATCATATGAACCAAAGGGAATGGAAGGATTTGTACAGCACAGAGCCAGATCACCAAAATAACTCGGTGGGAATTATAAGGCACTTAACAACAAAAAACTACATTGGCTTTCTTTTTTTTTAATTCAGAAATTTATTTGCTGAACAATCAAACAAGCTTCTAATGAAATAATATGTATATATAAATTCTGAAAATTAGATTTACCCCCAAGAGCCCCCCCCCCCATATATTGGCTTTCATAAGAGCCTTCAATGGCTGCCTTGCAGGGACGCTGTTCCAAGCAAGAAGACTGTAAACCCCATAAATATATACAATTACTGTGTTTTAATTTTAAATGAAAACAGTTGGGCCTGGTGGGACACACCTATATGTGCTACTCAGGGGGAGTACTACTCCAGCTACTCAGGAGGCTGAGGCAGGAGGATCACAAGTTTGAGGCCAGCCTGAGTATCTTAGCAAAACCTTGTCTCAAAATAAAACTGAAAGAGTTCAATTAAAATTAAAGTGCTCAATGTTAGAGTATTTATGTACACAAGGTCTTGGGTTCAATCCCCAGCATGACATGAATGAATACATAAATGTTAAAATGCACAGAAAAAAAAATAGTTAAGGTTTGTAGGAAAAACTGAAACCTCTCCAGTATTTCAATCACAGGGACTTAACAGAGAGAATGGGGTACGTTGAGACTTGGAAAGACTAAGACACCAAAACAGGGATTGTGAAGCAACCTTAGAATTATCAACAGCTGGAAGCCAGAGTCCCCTTTGCTGCTGCAGGACATGGGGAGATGATGAAATAACCAAAATCCAGAAGGTAGAGCCATCCAGGCTGAGCTACAGTCATAGCAGAGGCTACCAGCAAGACATGAGTGCTTGGAAGGAGGAAATGTCCAGAGGTGACTTGGAACAGCTATGTAAATGCAGCCAGACCCGAAAATGTCCTCCTTGCCCAGAGCAGAGAGAACAGAGAAATGCCCTGCCTTCTCCCTTCTTCCCACACTCCAATCCAGCCAGAAACCAGTGGCCAGTGGCCAATGGCCTGAGCACAGCTTTAAGAAAGAGAACAGATGGACCGAAAAGCAAGAGTCAATGACCGTCTCGAGGATCAAGAGACAGACAGATTCCAGAAGTTCTCCTTTATGATTTAGAGCTTTCAGCTGTGTCCCTTCTCACCTTCCACCCTTTTAGACTGAAGTATCTGCCCCCATAGGTAAGTCTCCTATGTCTACTCTATTGATTTTGCAAATCTCAAAATATGTTTGTTTGTTTGTTTGTTTGCACCAAATAAATGCCAGGCACTCTGCTGAGCAATGGAAGAAGGAACGCTGAGAGAGATCAAATGTAATTCTTGTTCTCAGGGAGTCCATGGTGTGCACCACAGGGGAGACAGATAAGCACCAAGCCCTCTAAAATATTGTTGAAGTTTGTATTTGGAATTGCCCCCCGCAAAGCTTCAGGTGTTCAAGACTTTGTCCCCAGCTAGTGGCACTGTTGAGAGGTGGTGGAAACTTTAGGATGTTGGGCTTAATTGGAGTAAGTAGGTCACTGGGGGTGTATCCTTGAAGGGCACATCTTGTCATCAGCACCCTCCAAACACCCCTTTCATCCTGGCCACCATGAAGTGAGCACCTTTGTTCTACCACATGTCCCCATCACGGTGTTCTGCCTCACCACAGGTCTATAACAATGGGGCCAAGTGACCAAGAACTGAAACCATGAAGCAAAATAAATCTTTCCTCGTTTAAATTGATTAACTTAGGTATTTTGTTACAGTGATGGGAAGCTGACTAACACAGAAAAATGTGAAAATACATAGTCTATGTGAAGACAAAGAAGGACCTATGCCTGGGAACATGAGAGAGGATGACATCTGAACTGGATTTTAGATGAGGCATTCATCAAATAGAAGGAAGATATCCCAGGTAGAGGGGAAAGTCTCAGCAAATGTGCCAAGTGGGAGAGAGAACATGGTGGTTCCAAGGACACTGAAGTCAAGGCAGGAGTAGAGAGCACATGGGGGTCGGGTGATATAAGTAAGGTCTGAAATGTGGACCAAAGTTAAAAAACCTTGAGTGCCACCCAGCAGTGTGGAATCACTGAAGGGGTTTAGGGAAGGATGCAACATCATTAAGTTTTAATTCCAGAAAATTCTCTCTGGCTGCCTTTGTGGAAGATGGGTTGTGTTATAGTTATTGCTGTGACCAAAAGACCTGAGAGGAACAACATAGAGGAGGGAAGGTTTATTTTGAGGCTTATAGTTTCAGAGGTCTCAGTCCATAGAAGGCCGATACCATTCCTTGGGGCTCAAGGTGAGGTAGAAAATCATGGCAGAAGAGTGTGGTGGAGGAAAGCAGCTCAAGGCATCACACTAGGAAGCAGAGGGAGCTCCACTCCACAAGGATAACATATATGTTCCAAAGGCACTCGCCCCATGACCCACCTCCTCAAGCCACACCCTGCCTGCCTTCCGCTATCGCCCACTTAATCCCAATCAGAGGATTAATTCACTGGTTGTGTTCAGGTTCTCATAACCCTATCATTTCACCCGTAAGCCTTCCTACATTGTCTCACACATGAGCTTTGGGGGGGATGCCTTACATCTAAACCATAACAGGTTGGAAGTGATAGGATCAGACTTGGAGAGAAGCATTTGAGAGGTGATTATCACAGTAACCCAGGGAGGAAAGGATGGCGATCAGAGGGGGTGGAGGACAGATGCAGGAAATGGAGATGTCTCAGGGACAAATACTTGTGGGACAGGATGGAAGAATCAGGGCACTTGACACATGGCCTTTCACTGGGCTTCTTCCATCTCAGTGTTTCTCCAAGGTGCTGTGCAGGTGAGAGCAGTGCACAGAGTCCTACCCATGAGTGCTCCAGACTTTTGCACTCCATGCCCTGCCTGATGGCACCCGTCCCTGGGAGTTTTTGCTGCAGATGCACATGTGGCACTGACATCAAGGCTCTCCACACCATGCCGAAGAAGGATTGAGTCATTTTCACCAAATCACTCCCTGTATCTACCTGTTGCTTCAGCTATATGGTTACTTCTGAAATTTTCTTCATATATTGGTTTCTGAGTTGGACAGTAGATACCTACATTTCCTAGAGCTCATTTGCCAAACCATAGTCCCTGGTCTTGGATTCACTCCCCTAACTCCACCTGTGTTTCCAATTCTTTCCTTCTCCATCCCTATCTTAACCTGTATTATATGTGAGTCTGAGATAGTGTGAAGCAACACAGAAGAATGAAAAAACTGACCCTTTTAGTCAATCCAATATAAAAAAATACCAGGAAGAAATAAATGGGAATAGGGATCAATCATCCTCTTCTCCTAGAAGAGGAGCCATTCCTCTTCTAGGAGCCAGGTCTATGTTTCCTTAACCTTTGCACAGTCCTGCACAATTAGAAATTATACATCTTTAATTGAATGCTTACTTTATGCCCAGAATGTGTGAAGAACACTGTGATCAATCCAGGATGGACAAGGCTCATGTCCTGCCCCCTGAATTCACACCTTGAGGTTTCAGAATTCAGTCACAGCTCACTCCTCCAGCACCATGCCTTGCTACTTTCCCACCATGCACCCTACATTGTAGTGACACAGGAGGGACAGGAATTGAGAACCAAAAATGCCATAGACGTACAAAAGAGTGAGGCATTTAACCCATTTGGTTCCATGCTGAGACACATACGTTTGGACCTGAGTTAGCAGACCACTTGATGGACCCCAAGGGCAGAGTAGGACTGTCAGGGGAGCATGTAACTCAGTAAACATGTATTAGGAATAGGTTTAGTGATAAGCCCTGGGAAAAAAGACAAGAAAGCAAAAGACCAATCCACCAAAGGAAATCAGGACCTGGTAAGAACCCTGGACAGCTCCATGAAGACCAGCTCTTATCCTACTAATCATTCCTTTATACCAACAAGTATACACTGAGCCTCTACCACTTAGAATTAATGCAGTGTATTCGATGCTGAGGGTATGTTTGAATACACAGGAGATGTAATCCCTGCCCTCAAGAAGTTACAGTCTAGGCGACAGACAGGCAAGAGCTCATCAAGGATTAATAGCATCTCCCTTCGGCATTATCCTGTAGCCCGATTTCCCTGGTCTGGGAGAAACCCTGCAGATCAGCGTCTTTGATCTTATCATTCCAGGCCACACACTTCATCTGCCTATGATCCACTGGGCAGCAGGGCCCTGTTCTCTGAATCTGACCAAGAGTGAATACAGGGGAGCCTGAGTGATCTCTGAGATGCCAAAGAGGCCACCAAGGGGCATCTGCTTCCTCTTCAGTCTTTGTTATTTGGAGCTTCCCCCTTGGGCCTGGATAGGAGGAACTACGGTTTGGCAAACGGGCTCTAGGAAATGTAGGTGTCTACTGTCCAACTCAGAAACCAGCATATGAAGAAAATTTTAAAAGTAACCATATAGCTGACACAAGAGGTAGATACAGGGAGCTACTGGGTTCACACAAAAAAATCCCTTTCTTTTTTTATTTTTTTAAATTTTTTGAGGAGTTATGTTGTTGTACAGTCATAAACGCATATGTAGTAACAATATGATATTCCTCCAATCCCAATCCAGAATCACCCCCACATCATCCACATCCCAGTCTCTTGACCTTTCTCTATTTCTCCAGAATTTTCCCTTTCTTAGCCCCAGAGCCTTCTAGCTTTTTTACAGTGCTGTCACTTGTGGCTCAAAGTTTTCTTTCTATTGCATTATCACCACCTGGTGGCCTAAGCCAAATTTTGTTGAGTAAAGAATGCCTGGAGTAGTGGAGTTTAGTGACCGGTTGCATTGTGAATTTGTAGTTTTCCAGGGAGGTTTAGCAGGATTGTCATGGGGGCCTCACGAATAATCCACACTAAGCCTCCGACGGCTGAAGATTTGGCTTATTCTTAAAAGATGCTTGAAGGCAATTCCATGCTCACCCCCCCCCAATTCATTTCTGCACCTAGCATCTCTTCCTAAGCAGAAGTCCTACCCTGGAGCAGTCCTATCCCAGCCCCTCCTGTGACAGGTAAAGCCCCTTTTCTTTGCTTGACATCAGTGAAGTTGGACAAACCCAGAGGTCATCTGACCTTTATATTTTTTAGTTCAAAAGTCTGTCAAAACTATCAAAAGAGAACCCATAAATGGGAGATACTCATGGCCTGTGATTCCTCTGACAGGGGACTAATATCCACAATCTACCAAAACTTAATATCAACAACACAAACAATCCAACCAACAAATGGGCCAGAGAGCTAAGCAGAAACTTCGCAACAGAGGAAATCCAGCAAGCCAATGAACACATGAGAAAGTATTCTAAATCACTAGTAATCTGATAAATGCAAATCAAAACTACATTAAGATTTCATGTCACTACAGTCACACTGGCAAAGATGAAGAATATAAACGGTACCAGATGCTGGAGGGGTTGTGGGGAGATTGGAACACTAGCACACTGTTGGTGGAACTGCAGACTGTACAGCTGCTCTGGAAAGCAATGTGGAGACTCCTCAAAAAATTAGGGATCAATCCATATGACCCAGCTATCCCTCATCTGGGTATTTTCCCAGAGGTATTAGAATCAGCACATTACAGTGACACAG
>PVKS010016283.1:0-44221 GCA_004027875.1 Aplodontia rufa
GAGGAGAGAGCCCTGGACTGCTGGCGGGAGCCTCTTCTTTTAAAGGCTTTCACCCCGCCCCCTCGAGGCCTCTCTACATTAGCTCCTTCATTGCCACACCTGGATTTCAGAGGCACACGTTTGACCAATAAGCCTCTACGTGCGCCTTTTGAAGGATCTAGAATAATTGGCAGGTGATACCAATGCGAAACGTCTGAAGCCCGTGTCCACACCCTGTTTTTCAAGCTTAACAATATACAATCTAGCAGCCCCTCCGGAAGGAGCCTATGCAAACAGCAAGGAAATCCAGAGCAGCTGATAGAGTAAAGGTCAGACCCAACACTCACTACTCAGAAAACTGGGTGAAAGTAGAAACTTGTAAAACTCCCAGACCATCACGTTCCCCAGGGCAATGGATTCGACTCACTGGTTCCTTGTGAAGAATGTCTAAGAATGCAGCCTAGGCAGAGGAGCGGATGTGTGATTGGTGAGCAAGGGGCACTCCTGGGAGGGGGGAATAGGGAAGACAGTGGGTAGGGGGTGGCTTTGGCCCTCCCCAGTTACCTCAGAACCAGTTTTCTTCTCCATGTTGGACAGGACTTCTGGATGCTAGAAGATGGCCTGGCACCAACCCCACTCTTACTGTCATTCTTCTGAACTCCAGAGGGAACCCCCAGATGATGTGAGGGCTACTCAGCTCCACGGATGAGGAGGCCATCATGTAACCCCCTGCCAGCCTGCTGTGGCTGTGGACCCTCTTCCTCCTGAAGCAGGCAAGCACATATCTGCATACCCTGACCCTAACATGTGTCCACACATCCTACAGCTCTGCATTCTTGGTGGGGCCCATGTATGGGGAATATTCTTGGTGTACAGTGTGCTTCAGGCCAGCCCTGCTGTGGCAATAGCATTGAGAATCACTGCTGCAGATTTAGGAACCGGCTTTCCTGGTGACTGCTAGGGGACCATAAGAGTCCCAGGGGAAATAAATATGGCCAATAGAATATGAGGTGACCTATACTTCTTCCCCTATCTTCCCCTACCTGCCAATATGCACTATTAGAAAAGACAGCATCCACAATCCCTCAAAAGGATGCTGTGAGAGGTGAAGGAGACGGCAGCTCAGAGCCCTGGGCATCCAGAGGGCAGCAGAAGGAAGGAGGGGTAGAGAAGGGTGGCACGGTGGCAATTCCTGAGGACTTGCAGCAATGGGGTGAAGCAGGATCTGTTTCCCCAGTGTCCTTCCTACTCTTCTGCCCTGCAGAGAACTGAGTTATAGGAAATTCAAGTTCACATTAGCTTAATAACTATCCAAGCAAAAACAATGACATTTTCTTTTTTTAATTCAATTTGATTTATTTAAGATACTCTTACATTTAGGAGGGAATCATTGTCTTATAGTCATGAACAAATGTGTAATGAACACTGACATTTTCAAAGACCTAAAAATCACTGTTCCAGGCAGTGGACAACATCACCGAGGACCCTCTGAGTCCTAGGGTCATGCCCCTTCCTCCTAGTTACTAAAGAGTCATTACTTATTAGAAATGGTAAATTTGGAATAATTTAAGACAACATTCTTCCAACCAGTAGCTAAACACAACAGGACTTTTTAAACACTGAATGCTTCCATGTTTGCTTTTCAAAGTAAAGATAGGCTTGCAAACTTTGTGATTACGGAAAAGATATGACTAGGGAAATATTAGTAAATTTTATTTGCTTTAATATTTACATTGGCAAAGCAAGTAAGGGGATTAAAAACAGACAGAACCTGATAGGAGTTCTATTGTGTGCGGTCTGTTTAGGAAGAATGGCTGTTGGCTTTCCGGTTGCTCTCCATGTCCAACTGATGCCTTAGCAAAACCAACATCTGTCTCAGACTTGGAAGATCTCCTAGGAGCTTTTTCAGTTTGTTCTGCTACGTCCTACTTCAAGGACAGAATTTGGTGCCCAGTCTGGGGTTCTCCTTCAGCTTATCATTGCCGTATTTTAAATCACTATTCCTCTCCCTCACCGAACACCCTGACCTGAAAATATAAAGGCTATTCCTGCAGGAAAAACCACATTCTTGGTATATTTTTACTAAATGAGAATGAAATGTCAAACTTTAAAAATGAAAACATATCTCTGAAAATTGTGAATCAAGCAGTATTTCCAATGGATCATTTTTATTCCCCTGACTTGTAGGTCCATGACCTACAGGATGTTGTGTTAGTCAAAGCTCTCACCCCTCTTAGGCTGCTGGGCGATTCATGTAATCTCTCAGCCTTATCAAAAGCCACTCCAAATAGCTTTTGAATGATTGTTAAGAAAATTTAACAGATTATTCCTTCTGAAGATAAAGAATGGAAGAATTGCTTAACTTCTTAGAATTCCTGTCCCCATATAAAATTCAAAACTGAAGACTAATAATAAATTCCTAATAACAAAATAGAAATTTCTCCTAATTTGTCTCATTACAAATGATAACTTGGTCCTTATATATTATCATAAGAAAAAAGCAATCCACTTGGCAACGGTAATCACATGTGCTGATGAAGTTTTGCTGTCATTTGGTCACTCAATATTTGTCCTGACTAGTTAATCATATCCCTTTAAAATATCCTGTTGGGGCCTGGGGATGTAGCTCTATGTAGAGTGGTTGCCTAGCATATACAAGGCCCTAGGTTCAATCCTCAATACTGCAAAAATAAAGTAAAATAAAAATAAAACATACTGTTAGGGCTCAGTGGTAGAGCACCCATTTAACATGAATAGGCTTGGGTTCAATTCCCAGTATTACAAACATTTTTTAAGTGATAAATAAAAATATGCTGCAGGGGCTGGAGCGGTGGCTTGGTGGTTATGTCCTTGCCCCGCATGTGCAAGTACACGGGTTCAAACCCCAGCACCCACGTACACAACTGAGTGTTGGAGCAATGAAAGCCATGTGAAAAACTCAATAAAAACTGATTCTTTCTCTCTCTCTCTCTCTTTCTCTCACTTTCTCTCTTTAAAAAAAAAAATGCTTCTGAGGAAGATTGGTAAGGACAGCATGATCAATACAACAGATCATTTCCTAGTATTTAATCTTGATCGAAACTACTACTCTTGCTTATAATGACCAAAAGAAAGAAGTAATACTTATTAACCAACTATTGACAGACTGTTTCTAAAACAGGCACTCATTGAAGAACGAACACAGTGTGGGTGTGTTTGTACATGTGTGTGCACGTATGTGTGTATGTGTGTGTATAACTTGAGGTAGTGTCCTGATTCATGCATGGTTGCATCTCCAAATGGAGAGAACTGTCTGAGTTCTCCTGGGGCACTTTTACGTCTTTTAGATCCTACATGGACAGAAATTACTTATTCCTTGGCTTAACCAGTAATGAAAATAAATTTTTCATATAGTGGGCAAATGATCCACAGAATATTTCAGTAATGATGATGATGATATCAAGCATTAAAACAATTGTCACAGATCATTCTTTATATTGAAAATTAGTTTCTGGACACATATTAATAACATTATTTACTAATAACCCATATGTCTCAATAAATAGCAATACTAAGACAGTACCATAATTATAATCATGAGTACACGAATAGTACTGTTGAAATGCTCCATTTTGCTTTATCTTCTTCCCAGACTCCCAGTCTCTGCTCCCTTCCCTGACTTCTCTTGCCAATTCCCTACCTATCATGGGATATGAGCATTAGAAGAGATCAGGGAAAGTAAATGGAAAGAGAGAAAATACTAAGGAAGGCTTGGTGCTGTGAATTTGGCTATCAGTCATGTAATAGTAGGCTCGAATTTGTGAAATGGGAACCCATCAGGAATTCCATACTCTATTATCCTTCCCCATGCTCCCCTGGCTAATAGGTAACTCAAAGATAAGTTTTGTGCTGTTATAGAAGTTTCCTTTAGTCCAGGTTTGCTGGTACACAGTACTTTAACCTTTATAACTTTTATTTGAGTTTTACTTATTGGATCCATACTTCTTTTACATGTTGCAATCCATTATGTGAAAGAGTAGATATATAATAAATGTAATTTTTTTTGCAAAGCAACTACCATAATTCTCCTTATTAGACCCTTATTCCAAGCCAGGAGTTCTGAGATTCCAATTCTTCTGATCCTGGGGATCCTTTTACTCCTTGTGAACCAGCAGGACCCACCTGTTCTGTTCCTGCCATTCTGTTGACCCCAGATCTGAAAATGAGGCCATCCTGTACCCCACAGGTTGCAACCAAACTGGACCAGACCAAAAGCACTGTCCGGCCAGAGCAAAGAACAGTGAGAAAAGAATGTTTATTTTGTGCCTCTAAGTTTTGGCAATGTTTGTTACATAGCAAATATTGACAAAAGCAATTGCATTTTCTCCAGGTTAAGGTGTTTGAAAGTAAACATACTGCTATATTTCAAATCTGGTCTTAACAAAGTGCTTAACTTCTCACCAATGTAACCTACTCATAATTTTTGGCAATGAATTTTCTTGTGAAAATAGGACGGATGTGTATTAAATACGAAGAGAGCAGAAAACTGAAAATGACAGTTAAGTTTTGGAAAAGCCAAAATTATGAAATTTCCTACACAAAAAGTACAGTCATCCCACTCTGTGAGTTCTTACTCTGCTAATTCAACCAACCACAGATCTAAAATATTTGAGAAAAACACATCTGTACTCAATATGTACAGATTACTTTTCTTGTCATTATTCCCTAAGCAACAGAGTATAACAACTAATTATATAGCATTGACATTGTATAAATAATCTGCAGATTATGTAGATATGTGTAGGTTACATGCTGATACTACACCATTTTATATAAGAAACTTGAGAATCCATAGATTTGGGTATCTTTGGGGTTTTGTGAATCATTCTACTGTGGACACAAAGGGAAAAGAATCTATGGTGTTCCACTGTTTGTATCACACTTATAAAAAGATAAGAAAGGGATGTGGAACCACAAAAAGAAGGGCTAAAGATTTACAACTATTCAGATAAAAGCACAGAAGAATTATGTAAGAGCTTATAATATTTAAATGCACATTTTCTTAAAAGAAAAAGGTCTTTTCTGACTACAAAGAAGGAGAAAAAAAAAAGTTATTATCCATATCCCCATCACTTGAAGATAAGCACTGTTAATACAACTTTTGTCAAATAATTTCTTCAGGATTATTTTCCATATGTGAGTTTTTAAAACATTTAATTTTTAAAAATATTCTTAAATTTTATTGATCTTTTAAGTTTTTGTTGTTCTGTTGTCATTTATAGGGACATAAGCATTTGCTCATGCTTTTAAAAACTTTTCACAAAAAAAAAAAAAAAAAAAAAAACTTTTCACAAACACTATTCCTCGCCAACTGTTTCACTGTGAAGATTTATGATAGCCACTCAATTACTTCTGAATTCAATTACTAGCACCCAAATTTTACTATTATAAATATCCCTGGGATGTAGCCTCATGTGCAGACGGAAGTCTTTTTCCAAGTCATTTAATCAAAGCACTGTCCCTATGCATAGTTTCTTCATTTATATTACTAAATTGCTTTCCAATACTTTTCTCACACTACAAAATTGATAAGAATCCATGCTGTACCAAACCATTTCTAGCATTTGGTATTACTTTAAAAAATATTTTCTCTAAGAAAACTCATACAGTATTGCTTAATCTATATTTCTTTGAATATTAGTGAAGTTTGAGGGTTTCCCTAGTTTATTAATGACTTATATTCCATGTTTATAAATTCTTTTTTTCATGTAACTTGGCTATCTACTCAGAGTTCTGGTGTTTTTCTTTTTTACTTATGTAACATAATTATTCCAGGCTTTTAACATATCTGTCCTGTTTTTGCTCATTTCTTTGCCCTTGTTATTATTATTCATCATTATTTCTATAGAAGTTCTAATTTTTTTAAGAGAGAGAGAATCAATTTTATTTATTTTTTCATCTGACCTTTGTTCCTCTGACACTTATGTATGTGGTGCTGGGGTTTGAACCCAGGTCCCTGTGCATGCCAGGCAAGCACTCCAACCACTGAATCACCAATCCAGCCCCAGAAGTTCTAAATTTTAATGTACTCAAGATTAAGAAACTATTTTCATCCACTGTGTTTTTGTGGGGGGCTGCATTGCCCCCCGGGAGCCAATCAGGAGGAGGATGAGTGCCGACAGCTGGAAACTGGGCCCCTCTGGGCCCCTCCTCGTCAGGGGACCCCTTCCCTCCTAACCGGGGAAAACGAGTCAACCACAGGCAGCTGATGGCAGCCCAGAATCCCTTTATTATCAAGGCACACAGGTTTTTATATATAGAGGAGGGGAGACAGCCAAGGAATCAATAATCCTTCTAAGGGAGTTGCCAGGGGTTATGCAGATTTTGAGTACAGACAAACAAGGAGGTAAAAGCACATTCCAACCCACTCTAACTCTTTGCATAACAAAGCAGGACCTAGCAGCCCTTCCTGAAGGAACTTATGGAAATAGTAACAAGATCACCCTAGGGCAGCTGTTGAAATGGGGGTGAAGGCTACACCCCAACATGTTTTCATCTCAGAATTTTTCCCAATTCAGAGAGTAAAAAAACACACATTGACATTTTATTCTAGTTTTTTAATAAGTACTTTTGCTATTGTTGTTTGTTTTACAATTAATTCATTAATTAAGCTATAACAGATTTCGAAATATTGAATGACAAATCTTTAATGTGATTTACCCCAAATAGCTATCTTTAAATATTTAAATGGATGCCGTGAGTGCAGATGTGGGTTGGAGAGTTAAATTGGCTTTGCATGACAGGGACAGAGAATTAGAATCAATGGGTTTCATAAGAGAAATAACATTCAAGGTTGTGATTATATTTAAAATATTAAACAACTCTTATAGCCTGTGCTACAAATATCCCAGTGGATTCTAGCTGTAAAGAATTTTAAATGTAACAGGATGAGCACAACTCTGTTTAAAACTACCAAATATGAAATAGGCCACCTTGGGATTAAAAGTAGGGTATCCATCCACTTACTTCAACTAGCCTGAGGGTCCTGATGTGTGTCTATTGGGTAGGTATGAATATTTTAATTCTTGTTTTCAATTTTTGACATTTTCCCAAGTTATTCATTTATTTTTTCCTTTGTTTGAAGGCAAGGGCTCGCTATGCTGCCCAGGCAGGTTTTGGACTTGTGGGCTCAAAAGATCCACTTCAGCTTCCCAAATAATAGGGATTACAGGCATGTGCCACCAGTCCCAACACTCTTCCAGTTTAATGACCCTAATTAGAGGGAAGGTATTCAACTAAAGTTGGCCAGCCAACTTTCTGGCATTTTATTGTGGGGCTGTGTTGGGGGTCTTCTCGGTCCTCCTTCAGATCCTTATAGCCCAATGTGCCTCCAGCTGTGCCTTGACTGTGGCATCCTCCCCACATGAGTGTTTGTGGAATTGCATGTAGCTTTTAATTTGAGCTCCCTTGTAACAGGTGATAATGTAGTTTTCACTTCCACTGACATTCCAGCTGGTGCCCAACATGAAGAGAACACAATTTGTTTTGCTTATGGACTTCTGGAAACTGCACAAAGGGTTGCTTGACCCACCACCATCTCCCTGCCCCAAGGTGAAAGAGGCATGGGACATCTTTCATTGGGGATAGAGAAACTGTCCGATGAACAGCAATTGTGAGAATTTGTGTGGCTCATTGAAGCCCTGGAATGGTGGGGCCAGCATTAAAGAAAAGGCAAAGGGGAATAAAGTTCCTTTTATCTCTATCTCTTGACTCTCAACCTCATAGTGTAACTCTTTTGATCCATAAGGATGATCAAGAAGAGACAAAAGAGTTCCCATATCATCTCCAGGTGAAATTCCAAGTGGCTGGAGAATCTGACAGCTTAGACTTAGGACTTTCCAGTGAGCAATGTGACATCCAATGGCCTTTTAGAAACAAACCAGTATGAGTAGAAGTGTGACAACTCCTAAAGAATTAAGCTCCAATGAGTGTATTATACTTAATTGCAGGAGGAATTAAAGGTAATTCATTTTAATGATGAACTGTTTACATCAAGTCAGTTCAATGAAATCTCATATTAGGCAATGGACCCTCAGTTGCAAAATAGTTGTGTAGACTAACCAATAAAATCTGCTCACCCACTTTTTTAAAATCAGGTTTTGTCCTCTTATTTGGGGCATTTTAATATAATCTCTCCATTGGCATTGTCGACCAAGGCTAAAAATGCTTCACAATCTGGGCTTCACTGCAATCTCCTGCTTAAATTCTGTTCCCCTTCAGGAGCTTTCTAGGCCTAATCAGGTAGAACAAGATAGCACTCTGGTTGCATCATTCAAGACCACCTTGATTCCCTGCTATCACAGTTCTGAAAGTGAAGAGCAATGATAAAGTTGCCACCTGAGCCCATTCTTCTCTCGCATGGCTGTCATGTAAAGCATCAACTTCTGTGGCTTCTTTGTGGCGTTTATGGCCTTCCCAGGGAGATTCCCAGGGAGATTCAGGAACTTGCAACATGCATGGTGAAAAATTGCTTCAGGGGCACTTGAATCCCACAGAGCATACCTGTGGAGTAGCCACACTTCGTGGAAAGTATGCCCAAGGACAATGAAGATGAAGTATTCTTGAAACAGCCCAGCTTTGATACTCAGGAAGATAAAACACTGTATAATCTGGGGCCAGCTCCCCTGTGCAAAGATATTAATGGACCAGCAAGATAGATTAAGCTGAGCTGTAGTAACAAGCCATCAGAAATCTCAGGGATTTAGCATGTCAAGTTTTATTCAAAACTCACTTGGTTCCATTAGTTCTATAGGGCACCTGATTTCACGTGAGGCCCTACTTCTCAGTGGTGGCCAAGCTGATCAACATGAAAGGAAAAGTGGGAACTGAAGGTGGCTTTTCCTGGGAGGCAGCCTCATGGTAAGGATGAGGTATAGATAGCTTGTTTTTCTCCCATTCCATTGGCCAGTACTAGTCACATGGAACCTACCAGACTGCAAAGGATACTGGGAGAAGGAGGGCAGCACAAAAATGTGTGATGGGCATTAAATGTTTCTGCTGTGACCCTTTTCTAAGTTAGGGAAAGCTAGAAGAAAGCATCACAGCAGAGTCAAATTTAATAATATTAGGCTAAGATACAAAATGCTTATATTCTATGCAATACCAGATCATTCAGGGGTACAGAAGAAAGGAAAGATAGAGCTGTTCACATATCAACTGCTAGAACTATGGCCTTTTGACATCTACTTTCTAAGCTCAATTACATTGCTTTTAATCTGATTATAAATGATATATTTTATTAGTTTTCTTACTCTCTTTTATTCTTTGCAGAGAAGTTTTATAGTCATCAAGGCTGATTATAATGTACTTTCTAATGTTTTAAATTCCGCTGAAGCATGAAGTGGGGTTTGTGATATTTCTATAACAAATCTCATTATTAATTGATGGTTTCTTCCATTCAACATCCTTGTTTTCTCTGTTAGGTTTAATTAAAAATCCATTTGAACCGCAACCATAGCCTTACGACATAATATTTCAAATGCTCTACACAGCATGAGAAATGCATGAATCATCTCTCTATATTAAATCTCCCTTTCATTTTAACAGTGTGCTCTTTTACTATTTATCATTTAAGAATTCAGGGAGACATTTCATGGCGCTCATTAATGATTTCACATTTCATCGTATCTTCATTTTAGAAGGGAGCTTAAGGTTCAGAAAGTAGATGATGAGCTTTCAGTATAAAATTACTTAGAAAATTTTCAGATCACATTGAAAATGAGGCAATGACCCTTAAATAACACCAAACTAATATGATAATAAATTAATTATATGTCAAGGAAATGATAAGATAAACTTTATTACTTTCTTTTCCTGCAAACTTTTTCTTGTCTAGACTTGAAGATCTGTTATTTCACTCCAATTAAGGAGGCTGGGGATGCAGCTTAATGGTAGAGTACTTTCCTACCTTGTACAAGTCCCTGAGCTCAATCCCCAGTACAGAGTGCCGGGACCTGGGGGAGAGACATGTAAACACAATTTCTCTCTCCCTCCATGCTATGATATCAAACTTTAGTTTTCATTCATTATAAAGTCCAAATCCCTGATCCATCAACAGTGAGATGGCCTAATGACTCCTTGTCTGAGCTGTACATGGATAACTGCTGCTCAGGGAGGTGACTATGTTTGCCTGAGAGGACAGTACATTTTTTCTCTTACATTGTTCCACTTACCTCCAAAATCCTGAACTGCTTCCTAATATTAGGAAGGAATCATAATTTCTCCTTGACCCTCATAATTTAGTGGATGGAACAGAACCCTATCACAAAGGACAGATTAACAAGATAAAGACAAGTGTATCAATGTGTGCCATGCACGTAATGCAAGAGAAAAATCACTCCAGGCAGTAGCTTAGAACTGCAGCCTACACAGCCCCTTCAACCAAGAACAATCAACTTTGGAGAAGTGAAAAGAAAGAGAAGCATGTGTAGGCTTCAAAGGCCGGAAACTGGGAAGGTTAAACAAATGGGAAAAAAACAAGGTAAACTCCTCTGTAGATAGAGGAAGTTCTTCCTCTGAACCCAGCTTCTTAATTGCGTTTAGCACAAAAAAAAAACAAATTACGTCAAAGAGGCATATTTGGGAGTGACATATTTGGTTTCCTTTACTAAAGAGGAATTCTTAGTCTAGGAATGACAGGAGTGGATCCTCATATTGGTGGATTTGTGGGAAAAGAATGTATTCACCATGTCCACTAAGGCATGCTAACATACTCTTCTAATGTCGTGTCCTGACTTTAACATAGAATTGCAGATGTAGTTTGACAAATAATTACAATGGTATCTCCCATATCATTAAGTTACTGGAGTTTTTTCAGACCTTACAAATATGTGAATGTACCTGGTTTCCTATTAATAGCAAAAACACAAATTTTACTGACTTTCTACTTGTACTGCATTACTCAACTACCTAGAAATTCCTGGCAGTTTGCACGCAGACACATACCTTGTATTTGTTTGAGTTCACCCAAAACAAAACAAACCTGAATTCAGGGGTAGTGCTGGCCTTTACAAATGTATTTCATCATCTAATTCCCAAAGCAACTCTCTTATAAGAGTTATATCCTTACCTTCCAAAGCAAAAACAACCTTAGGGAGGCTAAGTAATTTGATGAGATTCCATGTCCCTGCATTACCGCGTAATTGTTTAACTAATCACAAGTCATTGTAAGTAGGATAACAGAAAACCCAATTAATTAGTCAGCACAATGGCTTTAAATTATTCTGTCTCAAATTCCTAACAACCTAGATAACCACTTGGCATCACAGTTGTTTTTACCAACCGCATTTTCACAAAACTACAGCCTCCCAAGCTTATTGCATGATGGAGATTGTCATGCTATCTCAGGGTAAAGGTCAGGCATCAGGCAAGGTATTCAAGACAAGTGGAGGTGAAAGGTAATGGATTTGGTGACTGCTTGGAGGACTTGAGCACCCAAGTTCTCCACTTCACTCATTACTGATACAAATGTATCCTTCAACATCCTTATCCAAATCTCACATCCATCTGAGCTCTGTTTCTAACCCGCCAGGTCACTGACCCCTACAACTCAAACACAAAAGGGGTCATTGCTGCTTCAAGGGAAATGTGACCCCCAGATGCTTCACGCTGGAACTATTCATATTGCACACACTGAACAAATTTACACTCAATCTAGGGAAAACACTTCATGCTTAAATCTGAATATGCTCCGGAGGATTACTTTTTAAATCTCCCCTCATGTCTAAGCAGTTTATGACCAAGGACTCTGGAGTCTTTAAAAAAAAGTCCTAATTTTTAGAATTTAAAGCTCTATGAAGAACATGAAGTAGTTTAATGACTTCCCTACAGCTTTGAAACCAAGCTGATCATGAGACTCTCAGGAACATCCTGACTCTTTTTCCTTGGGCTTTAAAAGTGTCTGTTTGATGGAAGCAGCAACTTCATATAAAAAGATATTGCTCTATAAAAGAAGGAAAGAAAATAGTCTGGAATAATTTTTTGGAGCAGAGTTCTGCATATTGTGACTATAGCATTTCGTTTTTTTTTATTTCTAACAAATTTAACTCTACCTTTCCTAATGTTTTATCTTATGCAATTTAAAAAATTCCTGCATTGAATTGGATTCTGCTCTCCTCATTAAATATATATATATATATTACATATATATGTATATATATAAATATATATCAGATAACAACAGAACAAATCACCACCATCCTATCAGTTCAAGTTAGCTCAAAACAAATAGCAAATTAAATACATGTAAGATATACTCTTTTGGAAACAAAATACAAAGAACAATATATTAGAAACCAGGTAATTCATAGCTGAGCAACCTCTTTGGATTATATGAAAATTCGCATACAAATGAAAATGATATTTGAGAGATCACCATTAAACTTAAGCTCCTATGTAGAAATAAGCAAACATATCATCATGTATTTAGCCAATCAACAAATACGTCCAGTGCCTGTTGTGTACCACTGAGATAAATACTCAGCATTCATTCTATCTTAGGTAACTGAAAGAGTGACTCTAATTTATCTTTCTTTTTCTTCTTTTCTTCTTCTTCTTTTTTTTTTTTAATAATGAACAGAATATTTTTCTGCTGCATGGCTAAAAACTCTTAACAAGAAGCTGTAGTGAAAAGTCATCCAACACATATCTATTCACCTTTTGAGTTCAGGCCATTACTCTATTGCAGTTCAATCACATACTACACATCATCAAAACTCTGGGTTTTTTACACTGAAGTATTCATGCTTATTTTCAATGTTTAACTTTCATGGTTTCTGTGACCTGCTTTCTGATTAGGTTGAAGAGAGAGAATGAGTGGATAAGCTATTTCTCCTGATGGGAGAGGGTGGAAGAGAGTTTAGTTTAGAGTTTAGTTCCCAGCTATGGTTTACCCTAGTGAGGATTGGCATTTCTTGCCACATGGCATCTTCCAGAAGGCTGGGGATAGCTGCCTTAAGGATCTAAGAGACAAAGAGGACTTGTGGTTAATGACTGAAGACTGGGAAGGGAATGAATGCTCTTTCAGTTGAGCAAGAAAAAAATGGTTGTGATCTACTTTTTAACGGGGCAGGGGGTAAACATTAAAGGATTTCCAACTTTAAAAAATAGCATGGAACCTCACCATTTCTACTTTTCTCCACAATTGTGTTGAAAGCATTTGACAAGGTCAGTAAGAAGTAGTTACAAGCATAAGAATTAGAAAGTAAGATATAGAACTATATTTTCAAAAGCTGTAACTATTAAATATGTAGAAATGTTCAAAGAATCTGCAAAAATATTACCAAAATAATAGAATTTAGTAAAAATAGAGAAAGTACCATATTATATATATGTATGTGGTGTGTGTGTCTGTGTATATGCACACGCAAAAATCCTCTAGAGAAAGCAAAAGGAGGTGAAGACCTATTTATAGTAGTATAAATTAATAGCAACATACATATATTCAAAAAGTAGAACAATAGAAGGAAAGTTAGCAGTATATGTTGGAAATCACTTTGCAGCACTAGGTAAAGATGTTATATAATATTAAAACATATTACATTACAATGTGTCATGTTTCATGCCACTCTGTAAGTATAGTTCTGTATAATTAAAGTGTACATACATATTGTTTTGTCAGCTGTTTCCCTGCTGTAACTAAAATAACTAACAAGAACAATTTTAGAAGAGAAGTTTATCTGGGAGCTCACAGTTTTTGAGATTTTAGTCCATAGAAGGCCAGCTCCATTCCTCAGGGCTTGAGGTGAGGCAGAACATCATGGTGGCAGTGTATGGTAGGGGAAAGTGGCTCAGGGCATTACACCCAGGAAGCAGAAAGAGACTCCACTAGCCAGAGACAAAATATACACACCAAAGACATGCCACCCAATGACCCATCTCCTACATCCATACCCTACTCACCTTCAGTAAGCACCCAATTAATTCCTATCGGAGGATTAATTCAATCTTTCATAACCCAATCTTTCTCCTCTAAGCCTTCTTTCATGGTTTCACACATGAGCTTTTGGGAAACACCTAGTATCCAAACAATAACAGATATTCTAACAACTACTAGTAAATCTAAAATGTTAGATTTTATGATATTTGGGAAATCAACGTGGAAATTTTGTGTATGAGAAATCAATTGAGAAAAAAAAGACGGACTCATTAAAAAGGTGTAGGAATGAGCGGATAGTCATATCGAAAAATGAAATTGGATCCATTGTACAGTACATGCAGATAAACCAAAACCCAGAGATTTAAATATTAAAATTAAACACACCACATGCCATAGTCTGGGTCTAAAGCCCACATTGCTAAAGCCTGTGACGCCACTGGGAGGCAGAGGAACCTTTAGGAGGTGGGGTCTAAAGGAACGTCATTGGGGGCATGCCCTTGAAGGGAGTATTTGGAGTTTGGCCACTTTCTCCCTCTCTTCTGTTTTCTAGCTATGATAAAGTGAGCAGCTTCATCCACCAAGTCCTTCCATGCATGCTGTATTGCCTTACCACAGACCCAAAGGCAACAGGGCCAAGCAACCTTAGGCTGAATAGATACTCTAATAACTAATGGTAAACCTAAAAAGCTACATTTTATACTATATGGACTGAAGCCTCTGAGTTTTAAGTCAAAATGAATTGTTCCTTGTTTTAAGTTGATTTTGTCATAGCAATGACAAGCTGACTAAGACACCATACAAGTACTAAGAGAATACCTGGGTCGCTACTCTATAAGCTAGTAGTGAAGAAAGCTTTCCTTCAGATGACTCAAAATGTAAAACAGTAAGTGGAAATATTAATAAGTGTGACCAAATGAAAGTAATAACATTGTAATAACAAGTCTACCATAAGCAAGCCAAAAACGACAAATGATAAACAGGAATCAACTATTAGTCACTTATCATATATGAAGGGTTAATGTCTAAAATATACAAAAATCTTCTAAAGCTGAGAATAATTAGAAACTTTATATGAAAATATGCAGAAAACATAAAAGGGCAGTTTATGAAGAAAAATCCAGATAACACTAAACGTATAAAAAAAGGTTTTAACTTCCCTCTAAAAATTGAAGGTGAAAATTTTATTGTAAAATGTTTTTGTAACTTTACTTAGAAATCATTTTTCACTTTCCAAATTTGCCGAAATTAAGCATTTGAAGTATACACTATTGTTAAGATTGTGGAGAAATGAATTTTTATATCTTGGTAAGAATGTAAGATGGCTCAAGCCAAATGGAGAAGATTTTAGCCATAACTGGCAGAAATATACATATAAACACATACACACACACACACACACACACACTTACCCTGGGACCCTTCTAACTGTAGGAATATATATGATTTTTATTTTTATTAAGAAATTTAGTTGTTGAACAATCAAAAATGCTTCCAACGAAACAATATGATATATATATATATATATATATATATATTCTGAAAATTTGATTTATCCCTAGAGCCCCCCTGATTTCCCACACTTAACCCTCCCCCCTTTCCCCTCCTCCCCTATCCCCCTTCCTTCCCAATACATCTCTATGAATGCCTTAGGTTGTTTCACTACACCTTTTCTGGCTTTAATACATGAGGTTTGACCACCTTTCACACTGGCCAAGTTCTAGCTCCAGCCTCCACAGATGAGTGAAGACAATCAACTCTTGACTGTCTGGGTTAGGCTAACTTCACTCCACATGATTTCTTCCATCGCCTTCCATTTGCCTTCAAAGGCTTTAATATCATTGTTTCTAATTGCTGAGTATGACCCCATGGTATATATACACCACATTTCTTGGATCCATTCATCCAGTGAGGGGCATCTGGGTTGGTTCTATAATTTAGCTATTGTAAATTGAGCTGCTATGAATATTGATTTTGCTCTGTCGCTGTAATGTGCTGATTCTAAATCCTCTGGAAAAATGCCCAGGAGAGGAATAGCAGGATCATATGGTGGGTTCATCCCTAGTGTTTTGAGGATTCTCCACACTGCTTTCCAGAGGGGCTGTACCAGTCTGCAGTTCCACCAACAGTGTGCTAGCGTGCCTATCTCTCCACAACCCCTCCAGCATCTATTATTGCTTATTTTCTTCATTTTTGCCAATCTGACTGGCATGAGGTGAAATCTGAATGTAGTTTTCATTTGCATTTCTCTGATTACTAGTGATTTAGAGCACTTTCTCATGAAATACTTGAATGAGGGGCTGGAGAGGTAGCTCAGCAATAGAGTGCTTGCCTGCCATGCACGAGGACCTGGGTTTGATCCCCAGCACCACATACACAACTAAGTGGAAGAAAACAAAAACCAGTTGAAAAAAATAAAATTGACTCATTTATCTCTTTCTCTCTAAAAAAAATACTTGAATAAAAATATGACAACATGTCATTAGAAGACTATTTGTGAAATATTAGAAATCATCCTACTATCTTCGGGGAACTGAGGGAAGAAATCGTGGCATGTTTAAAGGATGGGGCACTGTGGTATAGTTACACAATGGAGTATTCCATGAAGGAATGAGGAAGATTAAGCAATGTGGTATACTTCACCATATGCTACTAAGTGAAAAAAGGCAAGATGTACAGTACTGTGGATAGTGTGGTGGTTAATAGCATGTTGTGACTTGATTGGGCCATGGTGTGCCCAGATATTTGCTTAAACATTACTTCTGGGTATGTCTATGAAGATGTTTCTGGATGACATCAACATTTTAAACTCGATATAGAATACACTGTTCTCACCAATCGGATGGACGGTCCTCATCCACTTGTGGTGGCCTGACCAGAACAGCAGGGAGAGAATAGGAGAATAAGCTACCCCGCCTCTCGTTTAAGCAGGGACATTAGTCTTCTGCATTCCCAGTTCAGACACAATGGGAGAAAATCCTACAAAATGAAGACGAAGATAAACAAATAGGCATAATAGTACCAAATTGGCAATTTAATGACGCAGAAAAATTGTGTGAAATGACTTTAGAACACAGTAATTTGACTATGCAATCTGCTTGTGATGTATTCTAAGATGGGAAATGAAAAAAAAAAAACCTCTAAAGAAATCATGAACTGTTTTCAGTGTTCCTATTGTGAGCAGTAGCAAAGGGCTCAGATATTTCTTTCTTTCTGTTGTCCTGAATATTTGGTTCTCATCCTTGTGTTTGTCCTGCAGTGATCTGTTCTTCAGTATCATTGGCCAAAACTGGGTTATATGAACACTCTCTAACTTTAAAGAAGCCAAAGGAAATAGGAACAGGATTATCCCAGTTACTTAGATAACTCATGCACCAAAATATACTAGATATATATCTGTTCTTTGCCACAAAAATAGAAATCTACAGTAAGGAAAGAATATGTGCCGGACAGAGGCCCAGTTGAAAGTGTTGGCCATGGAGGTAAAAGGTGAGGGGAAGATCAGGATGATTGCTTTATGGGGGTGATAAGGTGGCTACCTGGAGGACACTATAGCAGAAAAGCCAAATATGCAGACTGCATGGGCAAGTTAACCAAGGGAGAGATTTGACTTCCGTCACCCATCCCATGCATTGGATTATAATCCAGTTCTCCAAGGAATCCTTTGAAGATTGCCTAATGTTTAAAGTTCCAGGTGTGTTTATGTGTGTGTGTGTGTATGTGTGTGTGTGTGTGTTCACTCACTAGACAAGGCAGGTTCAGTGTCTTGCACAGGGTCAGTCAGTTAGCGATGGAACCGGTATTGGATTCTGACTCACAGGATCTGGTGGTGCAGTGAGTTCAGTTGACCTTTATCTTTCAGGGAACTCGCAGTAAGACTGATTTTACCGACTTGAAAATAAGTGGCGAGAGCATTGGGCGTTTAACAGTCAAACATTGTACTATGTGCTTTGTATCTATCCTCTTGATAATCCTAGAGAAAACCTAACTATTATCTGAGAATTCCAAGTGAGAACGTTGAGACTCCAAAAGACGCAACAGTTTGTCCCAAGTTCTGAGCTCTGGAAAGTAGCAGAATTGGAATTCATTCCTAAGTCTGTCTTACCCCAGTGCCTTTTCCCTTTCCTCCCTTGGGAAAATTTTCCTGGGAAAAAAGGTTTGCTTTTTTTTTTTTTTTAATTAGCCTTTATTATTGACACATTTCTTTTCATCTCTTAAACTTACATTGTATGCCTTTATTTATTTTTGTCTCATTGTATGGGCAAAGATACAGATTTTTATAAATATGCAATTTTTAAAAAGTGGATAATATGCAAATTAGAAGCAAATTTCTTATCCAAATGTTAAATGATCAGTGAGAGTGAAGAGTACTGAATCTCAGAATTGGTAGGCTAGATCATTTGCACTTTAGAATTAAACAACTGTAGTGTGAGCAAAAAGACTACTAGTGGAGAAAGGAAAAAGGGACATGATTCCTACCACGGGGGCCAAAAGGAGTCTCAGAAGTACACAGCATGTGTTAGAATCTGAGGGTGAAAAGTGTGATGCTCTAGAACTTACCAAAGTCAGTTGTAACTGCCAAGAGAATGCACAACCTTGCAGGCTTCTGCATAAAGCAATCCTGGTTTCCTATCCTGACGGTCTTATGTGATCTGACACTGTTTTATTTAAAGGAAACTTTCTGCATCAGTGACCCTGGGGAAAAACATTGTTCGAGTTCAGGGCTCCTGATGTCTGGGCCATTCCTCTTTAGTGTTGATTTCTGAGGATTATCTGCCCATACATAGCCTGGTATGAACCAATTTACTAGAAGTCAATTTAACAGAGCAAATATGGTACCAAGAAAACGTTCCTACACTGAGGATGAACACCTTCTAACATAGAAAAACCAACTGAAAAATTGAATATTTGTCCCAATTCGAGAAAAGATGACGACAGAGATATGGAAGTCTTGACAGCGGAGGTTTATATGCCAGTTGGGAGTTTTTCTTCAGTCATTTCTTCTCCTTTTCCTTTTTTCTTTTTCTTTTTTCACAGATCTGCTTTTATTGTAAGCAGCAAGCAGGACCCTTCCAGCAACAGTAAAAAAAAATAATAATAATAATTTATAAAAGCAGGGGTTTAGTGAAGCCACTTGGTGGGCACCCTTGGGAGCTCATACTTAGATACCAACCCAGAACAGGAGAAGAGGACACCGTAGCGCAAGAAGAGTGGGGCCACCAAGGAGATGAGGAGCTCTTTGTAGACATCCCAAGTGTACTTGGTGGAGGTAATCTCATAAACAAAGAACCGGGCAGTGAAGAACAAGCCAACAGCCAGAAGCACCGCAGTCAGATGGGAGAAGACAGCTGGGTTGATGGGCTGGTGCATCTCCTCCTGGTCTCGCACTCCTTTTTGCCCCACAAACTCCCTCTATTACTCTACTTTGTTTTCTTTCCTCCTTTGGATTTTATAGTGAAAATATGTTTAGTTCAGTAAGAAATTTCCAAATGGTCTTCCAAAGTGTTTTGCATCCTACCCGCAGCGAATGAGAGTTTCTGGTGTTCCGCATCTGCACCAGCATTTTGTACTGTCAGTGTCTTGGACTTTTGCCATTCTAATAGGTGTGTAGTGACATAATTTTCATTTCCATGATGACATATGATATGAAACATGTTTATTTGCCCCCTGTATATATTCATTGGTGAGGTGTCTTTGACCTATTTTTACATTAGATTGTTTTCTTGTTGCTGTGTTTTAAGAATTCTATGTATATTTCAGATACGAGTACAATGTTAGTTATACCTTTTGTAAATATTTTCTCCTAGTTTATGATTTGTCTATTATTTCCTCTTGATGCTATCTTTGATGGAACGGAAGTATTGAATTATGTTCCAGCTCATCAATTTATTCTTTCATGGATCATATTTTTGGGTTTATATTTAAAAATTCATCTCCAAATCCAAGGTCATCCAGATTTTTTCCCATGTTGTCTTCAGAAAGTTTTATATGATTGTGTTTTACTTCCAGGTCTGAATTAAGTTTTGTAAAGTGTGTAAATCTGTGCCTGGATATTTTTTTCTGATATCCAGCTATTCTAGCACAATTTGTTGACGACTTTGCTCCTTTTCAAAGACCTTTGACTATTTATGTGGGGCCATCTGTGTGCACTCTATTCTGTTCAATTGATACAGTTTTCTATTCTTTCACCAATAATATGCTATCTTGCTCTATCTATCAGATAGAAGCAACCTCCCCACGTGGTTGTTCTCCCTCAATTTTGGGTTGATTCTTCTGGGTCTTTTGCCTCTTTATATAAGCTTTAGTTTATTGATCTCCACAAAAATCACATATTGGGATTTTGTTTGGGATTGCACTGAATCTGTAGATCTAGTTGGGAAGAAGGGACATGCTAACTATATTGTGTCTTCCTATCTATGAATACAGAATCTCTCTCCAACATTTTAAATTAAGAAATATGTTTTAAATACATAATTTCCAAATATCTTCTTAGTATGTAGACAAACTACAAATGGCATCTCAATGGCAGCACTTCTTACATTTAATTTTAATTCTCTGCTCTTTCATTCAGTCTGGTCTCTGACCTAGAAACCTACAGAGGAGGAGGGAGAGACATGAATGGCTCTTCATTGTCTCACCACTAGCTCCAGGCAAAGGGAGGAAGGGAACTAGCATACAGAAGAGTGCTTGTGGTCTTGTTCCGCTCTGGGGAGGTGTGGAAGCTTAACTTCTGGCTTGCTCTCTTAGGGAATTTTTGTGGCTTCTCTGGAGACATTCCACCTTCACTCACCTTTCTGGGGAACTTCCACTCCAAATTCCTGGGGTAGATGACCTGCTTTAGACCCTGTGCTGGCAACTTCATCTCACAGAGGCCCTCTGTCACGGTCATCTTGGTGTGGCAGGCAGGCATGATTTTCAGACTGTGCTACTTCAGAGATCCCTATCCTGGTTACTTGTCTGCAGCCACTTCATCCAGGGCAGAAAACCTAGCTTTTGTTCCGCCCTCTGCTCCAAATATCAGAGCTGAGGCCGCTGCATGCAGACTTTGCTCTTGGCTTTGTTCTACCAAATCTCATCTGCCAACCTCTTATTTTTAGACTTTCCCATTCCTTGTGCATCTGTACCATAGGTAGGGCACATGGTTTTTTCTTTTAGTGGCTCCATTCAAACCCCTCTCATTCTGTTAGTCAGAGATCACGGGGTGGTGGTAGCCAAAATAACATCCAAAAAGTTGCTTTAAGAACCCCACATTCACCCTTTTCTCATGGTGCTCCTATGATTGATTAGGTTTTTCTGAGACCCTAACAATGATCTAGATAGGCATGGAATGGCTATAATCTCGCTTGAGAATGTGTGGACTTTTCATAACCCTGCTCTCAGCTTGTGGGTCTCAATCAAAGCTCTAATATAAAGAGAAAACCTACATCTAAGATTCTATGGCACACGTTAATGCAGCTGGCACTGATTTCTCTCTCAGGCATAAGGCATCATACAATCAATCAACAGTAATATCTATACAGTTTTGTGCCAAGTACAGAGGAAATTACAAAGACTAGAAAGCTTTGAGAACTAATCATTACAGCAAATAAAACAAATGGCATTTATGTAACACACGTTAAGTCAACAGAAACACCTGTGCCAGCTGGAACAGTCTAATAGTTGGGCTGGTCAAACCAGCCACAAGCAAACAGGGATGTGGGAGTTGTACCCAAGGCCAGAGCTCTTAAGGGGGGTAGTGAGAAGTGATGTTGCCCCTGGTCACAGAGTATTTCTTGACAAATCACAGGAGAGTGGCCCAGAGGCCAAAGGCAAGTGTGTTGGATGGGAAAAGTATGCAAAGAAGGGCAGGAAAGGATAAGCTGCCCAGCCATGCCAGACCTGGGAGTATACAGATTCAGGACACCTCAGGGCAGTGTGACCCACCTGCATGTTCTCAGGGAAGGAACTTTCTTAGCCAGAAAAAGCCTGGGAAACTGGCTAGCACTGATTTTCCAAAGTGGATGGAAAAGAAATGTGTAGCTTTCAGAGTATATGAGAAAGACAAGTAAAAAATAAAACTTTGAGGGAAAAATATATTTTTTTGTTGCTGGACTGTGTTTCTTTGAGACCATCAGGGTTTGGTTTGGTTTTCTTGTTTTGTTTTTCCAATGCTGGAAATCAAACTCAGGACCTTGTACATGCCAGGCAAGTGCTCTACCACTGAGCTGCACCCAGCCCTGGACTGCCTTCTTTGATTGCGTTAGACTAGGTTGTGTGGGTGGAGAGTAATGAATGTCAAGGATAGAGGATTAAGAAGATATTGCAGTGCTAAATGAGAGAGCAAAGATTATAAGCACAAGAGAAATTCAGACAAGGGTTTTATAAAGGTAGGTCGGAATGGAAAGGAAGCCAAATTCCTGGGGCTTGGAGGCCCACTTAGATTTGGCTAGGCAAAAAGGGCAGGGGGAACATATTGCAGAAAATAACTTCATCAATGAAAAGAAACATCCATTGTCAAAAATCCTGGGCCACTTAAGGAAAAGCAAACTAATTTTCTTTTGTATCTGTTTCCTCCTTTAATCTCAGCCTCAGGAGCCCTCTCCTGGATATGATAGCTTTTGTTGAAATCAGTCTTATATACTCTCGTTAAGTGCCCTTCAAAATTCTTTAATGTGCATTTATTCCCTCCCTCTATTTGGCCTTGCTGTGATTGATGTAGACCTGTGACTTCCATTTTAAACGTTGCTGGTTAAGTTTTCTTATTCAGGTTAATCTGTGAAGGACCACAAGCCACAAATTTGGCTAGGCTGGGACTTTATTCATCCTCATAATTAATATTCATTTGCTATAGCCCCTTTGAAAGGAATATCTGTTCACCCATTTCCTAGGTATCCATATACTAGCTTGATTAGTGGAAGGATTGTACTTTCCCCTTGCTTTATCCTATATTTATTTTACTTTCGTGAGTCAATGGGAAAAAGAATCTTGCAGCGGTAGACATTTCTTTCTTTCTTTTTGGTAGTACTGGGATTCAAACCCAGGAGTACTCAGCCACTGAGATATATCCTTAGCCCTTTTTTATTTCACATTTTGAAACAGAGTCTTGCTAAATGGCCTCAGCCACCCAGTCACTGGGGTTATAGGCATGCCTTACCATGTTTGGCTAGTACACAACATTTCTTACCTTCCTAGATCATTGCACCATGGCAATCTTGTTGGGAACACATTCATAGCACTACTGGCAGAAATGCAGATGTCAGTTCCACCTGCCTAGCTCCATTTTTGTCTCTAAACAATTGTATTAATATCACATGCAAGTTTTGTTTCTTAACTGAGTCCCTTTCTCCCCTTTCCTCTATCCCTTTTCCCTTCGTTTCCTTCCTTCACCTCCCTCCCTTTCTTTCCTCTTTCCAAAAAATTCATTTTTATTATTTTAATTTAGTTATTATACAAAAAAGTATATAAAGTATCAATATGATATGCATATACTCTTAAATCAGATTTACCTACTAGATCCCTCCCTATTCTCCTTCCCTTTCCCAACCTTCACCTCCCCCCACCCCCTCCTTCACAATACGTATCTATGATCACCCTAGATAATGTGTTGCTATGCCTTTGTTGGGTTTAACACACAAGACTGGCTATCTTTCACACAGGCCTGGATTTAGCTCCAGCCTCCACAAATGAGTGAAAACATTTGACCCTTGACTCTCTGGAGGGGTTGTGGAGAGATAGGCACACTAGCACACTGTTGGTGGAACTGCAGACTGGTACAGCCCCTCTGGAAAGCAGTATGGACAATCCTCAAAAAATTAGGGATGGACCCACCATATGATCCAGCTATCCCTCTTCTAGGTATTTTTCCAGTGGAGTTAGAACCAGCACATTACAGCAACACAGCAAAATCTATGTTCATGGCAACTCAATTTACAATAGCTAAATTGTGAAAACAACCCAGATGCCCCTCACTGGATGAATGGATCCAAAAACTGTGGTATATATATTCCATGGAGTTCTACTCAGCAATTAGAAACAATGATATTGCATCCTTTGGAAATAATTGGATGGAAATGGAAAATTTATTTTTTGAGAAACAATTTATTTACTAAAATTCACTAACTTTAAGTATTCAACCTGATGAATATTTAAAAGCCTCACAATCATAATATAGAATTATAATCATTCCAGAGGTCCCCCTGGGCACCTTGCAATCAATCTACTTATCTTAGCCTTGTCACTGGCAAGCTTAGTTCCTTTCTTAAATATTAATAGAATGTTAGCATCTAAAAAGAGCATGGTAAAATAAGTAAACCCTATCACTCTTTGCTCCTAATATACAGTGATTGAACTCCACTTCCAATTGGAGTTCTGAAGAAGCAGAAATCATTAAAGCCTGTCACTTTTTTTTATTAGAAGAATATAGAAATACAGATGAGGGGGAAACATTATCAAAACATTAGCAATCAATGGATATAAACTTTGTTATTGAGGGGAAAAACCAGATCATGGATAACCACCTTGGAATTTACCTATTGCAGTTTCCCCCAGAAGAACTCATGCGTTAAATGGGTAGTTCGTGGAAGAATGACATCGGCTTCTGGGATGGTTCCTCCATCTTCCCAATCTCCAGACTCCTATGAGTTCTTCATATATCCACCACCCTCCCCCTCCCTACACCTCCAAGTATCCTATACAGCCATCCCCCTAATGCTCTGAAAGTCATTCAATTTGCAGTTTTGTTAGGTTAGCCATCTGCCATACTGCTTCCCCAAATATGCTCGCATCAACAGATGAGAGAAACCATTCGGCCCTTGAGTCTCTGAGATTGGGAGACTTCACTAAGCATAATTCTATCCATCTCCATCCATTTGATTTCAAAAGACATAATATCGTGGTCTCTAATGGCTGAGTAGTAGTCCATAGTATATATGTACCAAAGCTTTTGTATCCACTCGTCAAGTGAGGGGCATCTGGGTTGGTTCCATAATCTAGCTATAGTAAATTGAGCTGCTATAAACATTGATGAAGCCACATCGCTATAATATGCTGATTCTAAGTCTTTTGGGAAAATTCCAGGAGAGGGATAGCTGGGTTATAAGGTGGTTCCATCCTTAATTTTTTGAGGATTCTCCATACAGCTTTCCATAGTGGCTGAACCAGTTTGCAGTCCCACCAGCAGTGTAGTTGTGTTCCTCTTTTCCCATAGCCCTCCAGCATCTGTTGTTTGTAATTTTCATTTTTGCCACTCTAACAGGAGTGAGGTGGTATCTCATTGAAGTTTTGATTTGCATTTCCCTTATAACTAATGATGTAGAGCATTTTCTCAAATATTTGTGGGCTTTCTGGACTTCCACTGGAGAGAAGTTCCTTTTGAGTTCTTTAGCCCATTTATCGATTGGATTATTTGCGAGTTTGGACTTTAGTTTCTTTAGTTCCCTGTATATTCTGGATATTAGCCCTCTGTCTGAGGTGTAGCAGGCAAAAATTTTCTCCCATTCTGTAGGTTCTCTATTGATGCTCTTGACTAGATATTTAGCTGTGCAGAAGCTTTTTAGTTTAATTGCATCCCATTCATTTAATTTTGATTTTACAGCATGTGCCATAGGAGTTCTGTTAAGGAAGAATCTGCCAACTCCTATAAGGTGTAGTGTTGACCCGACTTCTTTTTCTAGTAAATTTAAAGTTGTAGGCCTAATATCTAGATCTTTGACCCATTTTGATTTAATTTTTGTGCAGGGCGAAAGATAAGGATCTAGCTTCAGTTGTCTACAAATAAGCCTGTCACTTTTTGCCCATGTGTTAGGAGCCACCAGCTAGAAATATCATCTTTGTTGACTTGCCCCTTGTATATCAAATACATATTTCCTCCATGTTTCCAAAGATTCGTCATGCTAATTGGCATCTATTCAGAGAAAAGAGAACATTCTGAGCCCACAGAAATGTATAGGTGCAATTAAGAATAGTAGACTCTGCCTCCTACTTCATTTTCTATTGGCTTACAGCTAGATTTTGATATTGTTTGGGATCTGACAGATTGTCACCCTTAAACTATTAACCTGTACAGAGGGAAGAATTAAGAAGTAATGAATAGGGCTAGAGGAGAAATCTGCAGGACAGACAACAGCAGTATAAATATGGTGAGATGAACAAAATGCTTCATAAACCATTTGTTGATCATATGCCAAGCACAGCATTAGGTTTTGAGATACTTAAACAAAATGAGCTATGGATTTTGACTGCAAGCTCACAGTCCAATAGGGGAGAAAGCCAGTAATCTGGTGAAGATACGATGTGTCCCATGCAAAGCCTGAACAATGTTTGTTAGAGGAACATGTGCAAAAAGAATAAAGATGTCTTGTGGCCAAGGAAGCTTTCTGGTGACTGTGATATCTAAAATCCAACAATCAGTGAATGGGATGCCATTAAACTGAAAGATTTAGTCAAGAGTATCAAGAGAGAACCCACAGAATGGGAGAAAATCATTGCATGCTGTGTCTCTGACAGGGGACTAATATCCAGAATGTACAAAGCATTCAAATACTGAACACAAAGCCACAATAATCCAATCAATAAATGGGATAGGGAACTGAACAGAAACTTCTCAACAGAGGAAGTCCAAAATGCCAACAAATATATGAGAAAATGTTCCACATCACTAGCAATCAGAGAAATGCAAATTAAAACGTCATTGAAATTCTACCTCACCCAATCAGAGTGGCAATAATGAAGAATACAAACAATAACAGATGCTGGAGGGGTTGTGGGGAGAAAGGAACACTAACATACTGCTGGTGGGACTGCAAACTTGTACAGTCACTCTGGAAAGCAGTGTGGAAACTCCTCAAAAAACTAGGGATGGAACTACCTTATTACCCAGCTTTCTCACTCCTAGGTATTTCTCTGCAAGAGCTAGAATAAGCATACTACAGAGACACAGTGACATCAATGTTTACAGCAGCACAATTTACAAAAGCTAAACTATGGAACTAACCCTGATGCCCCTTGCTGGATGAATGGATTCAAAAATTGTGATATTCCACTCCGCTATAAGAGAAGACAGTATCATGGCATTTGCAGTGAAATGGATGGAAATGAAAAAAAGTATGCTGAGTGAAATATTCCAAACACAGAGACTTAAGGACCAAATGTTTTCTCCCATATGTGGAAGCTAGTGTATAACCTAAGACAGATGATAGTTAGCTGAGTTTAGGTAATAAACTCACCATAGTTGAAATTTCACATAAGCTATAGGAAATATACCAATGAAGACAGGTGGGGGGAGAAGGTAGGGAGGCTGGGAGAGGACGAAGAGACAAGGGGTGTTATCAATACAATGAGGAATATTCAACTCCCATTAGAAGCCTAGCTATACACAGGCAGGCAGAGAAACTCAAAAATGTCAACAATTATTATACATGTATATGTTCATTTCAAACTATAGTATGGTGGGAATACAGAGGAGACATGAATTCGGGAAATAGATGAAGGGAGGTAGATCCTGGTCTAGGATGGGCCTTAACTTACTATCTCACTATGTCAATATCCATGTATGCATGAATATATAACAACAATTCCCTCCAATATGTAAGACTATGTTGAACAAATTTAAAATTTTAATAAAAATAAAAAATAAAATCAGGCTTCAAAACCATGAACAGTATAAGTCCTGATTTGTTTGTCAAGGATGGTCCAAGTTTTTGGAGTTCTTTGTAAGAATTTCTTGGGAATCCCAGGAGTATACTCAACAATTATAGACTCATTCTGTGTCTCAGCATGTCCAAAATTGTAACTTTTGGTAATAAGTGTTTCACAAAGTAATTTACTTTAATTTAAAAAATTAAAATTAAGTGGTTTCATTTATAAGTACTCAAGAAGTGAGAAAAATTAAAAATGCAATCTGTATATGATCATATGCATATCTAAAGTGATTCAATGGAATTTTTAAAAAAATATAAAGAAAGGAGGTACTCCATGGTTATGGAGCAGGCCTTGTGGTAAAGTCTCAAAAACCTGGCCTCATTGGAAGGGCTAATGTTCTTGTGCTGTCCTAAGGAGCAGGGTATCTTCCAGGTATGGGTATTTGGTGGAAATCAGGCTACATAAAAAGTGGGAGACCAGGATCCTGATCCGGCTTAGTCTTTGTGGAACTCAACTTACCACCTATAAAATCAAGAGATGAAACTAAATTCTCTCTTAAGTACTCTAGTCTCTAAGTTTTATGATTGAATTTTCACTTGGCAGAAGTTTGAAGCTTTTTCATGGGAATATTAAGATACTACCTAAGGGACTTTATCAGATGCCATATTTTGGATCTTAAATGTTCCCACAAATCTCATGTGTTGAAGGTTTGGTGTCCAGTTGATGATGCTTTTCGGAGGTGGTGGAAAATACAGGAGATGGGACATAATTGGAGGAAGTTAGGTCAATGGGGACATGTCCTTAAAGGAATTCACAGTTCCTTCCCCCTTTGTTTGCTTCCCAGCGGCTATGAGGTGAACAGCTTTGCTCCACCACATACTCCCTGTTATGTTGATCTGTCTAACCACAGGTCCAAAGCAACAGGACCAAGCAACCATGAACTACAACAAATATATCCTCCTATAAGTTGATTTTCTCAGGTATTTTATCACAGTGACAGAGAACTGACTAACACAGATGGACAATTATGGCCACATACACCCATAGCCTTTGCAAAGGAAAACAACATCAGGTAATTATTTTTCTTCAAATTTCTACAGCTTTTCCCATGCATGGATAGCAAATGAAAGTGATCCTGCTACGTTGGCTAAAATGACCCAGCCAGACCCAAAGACACCTGTGTAAATAAACGTATGTGAATACTGCAGGAAGAAAAGGAAGTTGGTGCAAAAGACATCCTGTGTGAGTAACCCAACCAGAGCTCTTTGTACTGATGTGAACATGGTCCATGAAAGAAAAAGCTAATCAGTGGAGCTGCTTTTGTACTCTACATGCCTATGAGTCATTCTTGAAGTGATTCATATCGGCTGAAAGTAACAGTTTTATAAATTCTTAGAATGACTCTAATTGCTGAGCGTGCTGCAGGGGTTCCCAAGAAATTCTTGCATAAACCTCCCACACCTAGAGCAATCAGGGTGCGTCTTATCTTTTCTAACCATGGAACCTGGTTAGAATAGGGACCTGCAGGAGGCTGTCTATGTCTGAATGAGGCTCCCAGTTAAAGAAAGGGGTGTAAAAAGCTTAATTCTGCTGAAATGATAGGGTATTCAGTTAAGACATAATGTAGCATGATACAGTATTGGCAAGTTGATGCTTCAGAACAATAGCTAGTCCTTTGTATCCATGAATTCTGCATTTAAGGATTCAACCAACATTGGAATACTTAGACACAAGTATCTCAGAAAGTTCCAACAATCAACACTTGAATTTGTTACTCACCCATCACTATAATGATCCTTAGAAATATAGTCTTGCATGAGTAGGCACACCCTTCAAGAGCCCCCTGACATTTCATAGGTCCTCAGTCTCTCTCCAGCATTTGTCTGAACATTGTTTACCCTGCATCTCATTTGTGTACTCTGAAGTCAGGTCTATGATGGTTTAATCTGTACTGAACACTTATAGACACTTCATCCCTGTCATTATGCTCTAGGCCATTTACTCTAAGAATGATTTACATGGCACAGGCATTAGGAGTAATGAAGGCATAAATTAAAATATTCAGAAGGATATGCTTAGGTTTTTAAAATATTATGCAATTTTGTGTAAGGGCTTGGGCACTGGTGGGTTGGGCATCCATAGGAGGTCCAAAAGCCAATCCTCCCTGGATATTGAGGGAAAACTGCATATATTTTCATTTGCTTTGAAACTAAGATGAAAAAAAATTGGAAAATTTGGCTTTATGACTTAATTGACTTGAGTCATTCCTTATTTATTGAGTTTTGATTAGAATTTTCTTCAAAATCATAAAAGCAAAAAGACTTTTGCTATTGGAAGCACTGTCTGTCTTTTCAGGTCAATTTATGGGCATGCCAACATTAAGTACAAGAAATAACATGATATGTGGAAGTCTGTCTTATTCTCTGCTTTAATTTTGCTTCAGAGTTACAGAGCTATAAAACTTCTAAATTATTTTTGGAAGAAAGTCTAATTTTTGTTTTCAAAATATGTTCTTTCATGTAATTATTCTTTATTTCTTTTTACTTTTCTTTTTGAGTGCACAGTGAAATCTCAATGGGAACAAGATTAAAATCTTGCATATAGACTAAAGAAGAGTTTTCCAAAACGTGGAGTCTGTGACTGCCAAGAGCTGTGAAGTTCTGAGATTTTACACTACATGCAGCTCATAAGCAAGACTATCCACATCATGGATGTTTGCAGAGGACAGAAGACCCTAGGATCAGAGCCAAAGCAATTACGGCATTCCGAGTGTCAGTGCTGCACTTGTTTCTCAAGCCCCAATTCCCACAGGTGGCAGTAAGATGATTTCACATCCTGTACGTATAATGAGGATGCATTCCAGAAGGGGAATACTGAACTTAGAGGCTCTTTGCCCTACAAGGAGCCATTAACTATACCATAATGGAAGTGAAACCAATTTGCTCTTTGCTCTGGGGGTATACACCATCTCTGTTTCCCAAGGCTGTCTGATGTACAAACATCCCAGAAAAGAAAACATCCTAGGAGCCAGTCTCTCTCGCATGCACAGAAACATGAGACACAGAGAAGAGTCTCCAACAGTGACTCTCTAAATTGATTTCCTAATTCCAATTTAGAGGGTTTTAAGACATAGAAGGAGGGCTGGAGAGATGACTTAGTGGTAGAGTGCTTGCCTGGTATGTGGTAGAGGACCATGTTTAAGCCCCAGCATCACAAACACAAGGTGTCCCAGAAACAAGTGCCAGATGAAAAAAATGAATACAATTGATTCTTTAAAAAGAAATACAAGGATATTTACTGTAGTAAGAGTAAGCATTGCAAGTATTATTTAGTGAAGCTTCTGTTTGCTATTTATACAATCTAAACTTTCTTAAAAAATCTTTTTCATTGGCAAAAACTTTGGGAAACACTGGTTATAATAGGACTATATTGAGTTCTTACTTTCTAGGTGACAAACTTGACTTATATTCTATCCAAATCTATGTAATAGCATTATGTATTATGTTGGGATTCTCCTGAAATAAAAGTGATGAGCATAATCCCATAGATCATATATCCTAATCTTATGTTTTTCAGCTAAATTTAATTGTTAGAAGAGTATTACCTAAGGTTTCACTTAGTGAGCATAATATGTAACACAAAATCTTATCACATAGAACATAAAATATAATGTGGGAAATTTCACATCACTGACTGAATTGCTGCTTTGCCATGCATTGAAATTAATGAAGATCATGCACAAAAATCAACAAATTGACATCTCAATAGCTCAAAGCAAATGTGTGTTCATTTTACACAAGACACAATTTCATTAAAAATAGTTTTGAAAAGTTTTTATATAGTTTAAAGGTTTTCAAAAGTCCAGTTTCTTAAATATTCACTGAGTTCTTACGATGTACAATGGATCTGAGTTAAGTCGGGGGCTATAAAGATACATGAAATACTTATCTGGCTTACTGTGCATGTGGATTAGAGTGACTATATTTTCAAAGGGTTGAAAATGAATCCTGTTCTCTTTTGTACAACAGTGTCTCTACTTAGCAAGAATTCACTCACTATCATTCTAAGATCAGGGTCATGATAGAATGATATAATGTTAGTGCAATTATTTTACATTAATGAAAAGTTACCTGTTCAAATTTATTTTTATTTCTAGCTCTTGGAGGAAAACAATTTTAACAAAAGACACAGATCATGTTTTATAAATAGACTGCACTGATAAAGATCAAGAACACAAACAATAGATGCTGGAGAGGCTGTGGGGAGAAAGGAACACTTGTACACTGTTGGTGGGACTGCAGACTAGTAGAGCCATTCTGGAAAGCAATATGCAGACTCCTCAAAAAATGAGGGATGGGGGTTATAGTGGTGGCTCAGTGGTTACGGTGCAATGCCTGGCATGTGCAGGGACCAGGTTTGAACCCCAGCACCATGTATACAGCAGAGTATCAGAGCAATGAAGGCTACATGCAAAACTAAATAAAATTGATTCTCTCTCTCTCTCTCTCTCACTATCCCTTTCTCTCTTAAAAAACAAACAAATAAAAACACTAGGGATGGAACCACTATATGACCCAGTTATCCCATTCCTAGGTATTTTCCCAGATGATATAAAATTGGCATACTATAGTGATAGCCACATAATGTTTATAGCAGCACAATTCAAATAGCTAATTATGGAATCAACCCAGACACCTGTTATTGGATGAACGGATTAAGAAATTCTGTGTTATGTTTATACATATACACATACACACAATGGAGGTCTACTTGTCTATTAAAAAGAATGAAACCATGGTAAATGGATGGAAACAGAAAATCATGCTAAGTGAAATTAGCCAAACTCAGAAACTCAAATGTTGAATGTTTTCTCTCATATGTTTAAGCTAAGCTAGAGTAAAATTAAGGAAAGGGAGAGGGAAAGACATAATTATATAAAGATCCATCATATACAAATTAACTGACAAACTAAAGGGAGCCTAGTAGAGGTAAGAAAAGGAGGGAAAAGGGGGAGGAAATAGGGGAGACACAAATATTGTACATTATACTTTGCACCTCTGAGGTGTTCCTATGCAATCGTCAAAAATTGGAAAACTAAAAAAATACCAAAAGTTAATCAAAGGGAAATCAGTAGAGGAAAGAGACCAGGTGATAGAGATTAGGAGAGATAGTGAAAAGGCTGGGTAGTCAGGACAATTCAACTGCAGCTACAAGCTAACCAGTAGAGAAAGATTAAAGGGGCATGCTCAGGGCCTTCAAATGCAAAAGACCTTACTTGTGGGAACAAGTCTTTGTGGGTGAACACAAATGGGAACTAGGAAAGATTTAGTATCTGTTTTGTATAGATTTTAGCCAATGATGCTTAGTTTCAATGCTTGTTTTACAAACAGTTTAATGAACAATGTTGGTGCTTTTCTCAGTGCCTGCTTTACGTGAATCTCAATCAAGGCTCATACCCCAAACCAATATAAACCCCTGGCCTAACACACATAAGACAGTATCCTGCTTCCAGGTACCCCTCTACTTGTAGAAACTCTGCTCTCCTTCCTTAAATAAGTCCTACTGCTTTTACTCTTCCCTTCTGTGGCTTGTGGATTTTATTCTTTAAATTCTCGAGACAAGAAACCAGAAGATTGGTCCTGAACTCCTGAGGTGTACTTCCACATCAAGAGCTGCAAAGCACCACTCAACAGTAGCTGGGGGAAAAACCAGCTCTAACACAATTTCTGCTACAGAAATCTACAGCCAGCCCAGCTGCAAACATTAGACACCAGCTACTTTGGCCGCAGAAACCTGCAGTGAGCCCAGACTCCATTTGCCAGCGGGAGCAGAGAATCTGGCCTCATCTGAAACGCGCCCCCCCCCATCACCACATCACAGGGAGGAGAATGTGGAGAGAGGGAAGTTAAGGGAATGGAAATGGGTCAAAATATATTGTTATAGTGTGTGCATGTATGAATCTGTAACATAATGAAATCCCTACAATATGTACAGCTATAATGCACCAATAAAGAAACAACAGAAATTTTCAAAAAAGAAAAATAGAGTAAAATGCTATGTATATATTAAAATTAAAAAAAGAAATAAGACTATTCATAATTTTAACGCATAGTCACTGTTCCAGAATTATATGATAATATATGCCATAGAGAGAACTTTAATGGTACAACCAAATATTAAATCACTATATCTATTAACAATTATTATTATTATTATTATATTATTATAGAGAGAGGGACAGTGAGAGAGAAGAGAAAGAATCAATTTTATTTAGTTTTTCATATGCCCTTTGTTGCTCTGACACTTAATTGTATGCTGGGGTTTGAACCCACGTCCTCCCACATGCCAGGCAAGTGCTGTAATCGCTGAGCTACTGCTCCAGCCCCCAATCATTATTTTTATAAGATACAATGACTTAAAGGAAGAATATACAAATAACATTCTTCTTGGAAACTTTGTATTTGAAGCATGAAAAAAATGCCATCTATTTACTGTTCTATTTTCTTTCTCCAAAAGACATTATAACCACCTTTAAAGAGGGATCAAGTAGCCTGGACCTTTCATTAATTATATTGCCCTTCTGCAATGCGCTATTTAAAAGGAAAAGAAAAATACAAGGAACCTATCAGAAATTAATTTTTAAAAAGTTTTATTTCACAGGTTAAATGTGGGAGTCAGGAGAGATTCAGATAAATCAAAATGCCCTTATCACTTAAGATGCTAATATTTCATAAATAAGTATTATTTATTTCACATATATAGAAAACTATAAGGAAATGTGGCATTTATAGAAAAGGTAGTAATATGTAGACATTTAGAAGAGGTCCTTTGATGGAATCAAGACAGAGGTCAGGAAATTGAGAAAACTCAAATGGGGAACGACAGAAAAAAATATACATATTAAGCACTTGAACTTCACAGATGCCAATATATAATCCCATGTATTTATTTTATATAAGGCATTGGCTATTCTTGGAATACAGACAGTAGTTGCAGTTTCCAGTGCTTTTCTTGAATCCATCACATTTGTGTAAAGCATCCTTTAAGATGACTAGTTTTGGTTTCTTTAAAGTGAGTTGAAAAGTTTGATGATTCTCAGGTAACAATCCGATTTCAGCATCTGTTTGAATTTTCATGGTACCTTTGCTCCCAATCAGCTACATTTTTTTGCTCTAATTCCTTCAGCAAGTCATCTGAATCTTTCAGCTTTATATTTATATTAAATATTTTATTGTTATCCATTGTATTTTACTTAATATGTATTTGTAATAATAATCCCAAGGCAAATGGGATTGGGAATAAACAAAACTCTCAAGAAACATAAAAAATTCAACTTGTAGAAGCACCCTAGCAGCGCAGACCTTGCTAAATGTGAGCACAGAGATGCTCTGAATACCAGTGAGTGGCTTTTTACAAGTGTGGGGAGCATGGGTCTGGCAAGGCAGGTAAGTTGAAGCACATTAGGGAAATTTCTACTAAATGTCAATTTTCATTGTTATTAGTATTCATATACAAAAAATTTGAGGTGCCCCTCTGCTTCCTCAATACTCAGGCAAAAGATTTCTTAAAAAAAACAAAAAGAAGAAGAGTTTGCCTCAAGATCAGAAGTCTATTACTTTTATATAATTTCATTAGTATATATGCAGTTTTTTAAACTTCTGACAATTTATTTCTAAAATAGTATATTTTATTCTATCAAAATTCTATGAAGAGTTTTGTTTTTTTTTTTAATTACTGAGGCTTGAACCCAGGAGTATTCTACCCTGAGTTATATCTCCAGCCTTCTTAAGTTTTTATTTTGAGACAGGGTCTTGATAAGTTAACCAAATTAATCTCAAACTAATGATCCTCCTGCCTCGGCCTCCCAAGTAGCTGGGGTTACAGGTCTATACTATTGCATCCAGCTCCTATGAAGATTTTAAAACAGTATCTGGACTTGGGTTGCAGTTCAGTGATAAAACACTTCCCCACCATATTCACAGCTCAAGGGTTTGATCCCTAGCACCTAAAAAAAAAATCTATATGTAATCAATGAAATGTTTTCTTCTTGTCATAGTTTCTCTCAATGAGTAAATATTTATTACCTATTATCAATTATCACCTGAAAACTACAGTGCCTCTTAGAGGACTTTTAAAGTACTATTGAAAGCACTCAGTTGCACTTTCTCCCTCAATTGTTAGACCCATCTTTTGCAGCAGAAGTGTTCCCCAACTTTTACAATCTCCTTCAGTGGCCTTGTTAATACGAAGCATAATGCCACAGTGAATGTGCTCCTATGTTCTTTTCCAACATCCTTGGAAAAATATTGGTTAATTTTGATAAACCTTGGTCATATTTCCCAATGATGCTTTTAGTATTCCCATGAGCACTACTCAACTGAAATCCTTCTGTTGATCTCATAGTGCACCTTGGGGTTCTCACCTTTGTATCTCAACCCTGATCCTTATCTTCATCCCTGGGATGGGTATCCTTAGCTCCTCTGTGACCTTCACTTTCAGATCTCTTGTGAAAGCAGTTTTGATGAATTGTGCTGTTGCTCTCAATAGGACCATGCAGATTCTTTAAACTCACATCCTGCCAACACTCCAGGACTGTCCTTTCATTAATTCATATTTATTCTTGACTGTGCTGAGCTTATTTTTAAGCTAGTTACAGATAGCTGGCAAGAAAATCAAGCAATCAATAATCAGTGTCTATTGTATCTGTATAACCATATGCAAATTCTATAGAAGCCCTGACCTCTAAGGAAGCAGTAAAGGTCAGGTTCTACAAGACTTGCTTAGCAATGGATGTTCAGAAGGTCTGTACACTTGCAGTTTTTTAAGCTGGTTAATAGTAAAACCCACATAAAACCAAAACCTTTCACTAGGCTGCATTTTAAGTTAATTTTATAAAAAATAATCTAACATTTAAGAATAATACTGTACACCTTAATATGCACATTAAAGATTGAATCTAAACCTTTGTTTTTTTTTGAGAGGACAGTGACAGAAACAGAGAGAATCAACTTTTTATTGAGTTTTTCACATTACTTTTGTTGCTCTGACACCTAATTGTGTTTGTGGGTGCTGGGGTTTGATCCCGTGTACTTGCACATGCTGGACAAGCGCAGTAACCCTGGAGCCACCGCCCCAGCCCCTGAATCTAAACTTTTAATACGTAATTCTCACACAAAAAATTATTAAGTATCCACTATCTTCATTGCTAAGATCAGTGGCTTGCTAGAAGGCAGTTATTTCTGTAAAATTCATCTGTACAGTATACACCATTTGGAGGAATTTCGATTTGAAGTTTATGTCTTCTAGATCTACTGACCATCTTGTAACAACCTTTAAATCAAGTGCTCTAGTCAAGCAATTCCCCTCTGCTCTCAACCTCTGGGAGGAGGGTAGGGCTAAAGGATACCTGGAAGCCAGAGCGGCCTGGTGTGTATTCCTTCTTTCTGAAAACCCGGGATCAAGGTATACTTTTCGGCTTCTTACAGGATGGTTTGTTCTGGCAGGTGAGGGCAAAGGAAAACTCTACACACATATACAGAACATTCAGAAAACCACAAGAAGCCCCAACAAAAAGCAGCAGAGTAAAATTCCCCCGCCCGGCCTGCAGGCGCAGCGGGAAAAGCGCTTGTTGCCTTTTCCTCCCTTCCGCAATAACCTGAGTGTGATGGGAAAACTACGCCATCTCTGCTGCCAGAGGTAGTGCCACAAACGGCGATTTCACTTAAATATCCACGCGGTTCTCAGAACTGCGTATAAAGCAGCTTCCTGCCTCCTGGAGCTTTCTGAAAACCCCACCACCCCAGCGATTAAAGGCGGCGCCTGGGACCCGAGCAGCCGCGCGCGGAGCGCCCTCCCCGCCGGGGGCGGGACCTTCATCGCCCCGCCCCTCTCCCCGCCCCCCGCGTAACCCGGATACACACCACGCTCCCCTTTCACCTAGCGACGGCTGCCGAACGAGGAAGGCCGATCTGCCGGCCGGTGGAGGTGCCGGGAAAGTGGGGCGCGTGGGGCGGCGACGGTGGTCTTCGCGGCGCGGCTGGGCCTTTCCCGGGAGGGAGCGATGGGGCGCGCGGGTGCAGGGGAGTGGGCGCCGGTGTAGCCCGCGCAGCGCCTGGCTCGGAGCGCGGCGGCGGGAGCGCGGAGGCCTGCGAGGGCCGCCGCCCCGAGCGCGCGGCCTCCCGCACCATGGCTCCCATGGGCATCCGCCTGTCGCCGCTGGGGGTGGCCGTGTTCTGCCTGCTGGGGCTGGGCGTGCTCTACCACCTCTACTCCGGCTTCCTGGCCGGCCGCTTCAGCCTCTTTGGCCTGGGTAGCGAGCTGGGCGGCGGCGCGGCGGGGCCCCCGGCCGTGGCCGACGCGGGCACCGTGGACTTGCGGGAGATGCTGGCGGTGTCGGTGCTGGCGGCAGTGCGCGGCGGCGACGAGGTGAGGCGCGTCCGCGAGAGCAACGTCCTCCACGAGAAGTCCAAGGGGAAGACGCGCGAGGGAGCCGAGGACAAGATGACCAGCGGCGACGTGCTCTCCAACCGCAAAATGTTCTACCTGCTCAAGACCGCCTTCCCCAGCGTGCAGGTCGGTGCCTCCAGCGCTAGGCGCTGTGGGAGCCGACGGGCGGCGCGGCCCTGCTAGCCAGGGAGCGTGGGATCCTGCAGTCGCGTCGCTGCGTCTGGAATCCCTACAGCCGCAGGTCGTGGAGCCTCTGGCTCCCATTTTGCAGATGCGAAAATTGAGACACAGAAGTTAAGGTGCGCAAGGTCATGCAAACAGTTCTTGCAGGGTAAGGTTCCAGGTAGTCTAACTCAGAGCCCTTGCCCTCTGGACCCTGCCTGGATTGTGTGGCGAAGTGTACCAAAGATCAGGAGACCAGGGTTCTGGGTAGGCTCTGATACCAAAAAGCTGAAAAGTCAAACAGCACCGCTTATCAGGCTCTAATGTAAAATCAAAGACTTGGACAAGAACCCCCGCATTCCGCTGTTCTTACCTGATTTCATTAGTGGAAGGGTTGTGATTGTAGAGTACAGGTTTTCTGGCCTGCAACTAAAGGTCAAGTGGAAGTCAGTTGTGGAGCTGTTAGTACCGCAGGGCATTGAGGGACAGGGGTGCGCTCCTACGTTACTTTAGGTGGTTTTATAGGGACCTCTTAATGGCATATAGTTTGGGGGCTCTTCAAGGAAGTATTTGAATATATGCTTCCCAGCAGCTTCATTTTATCTCTGTGTCCTACCAGACATTTGATTAAAGATTCCTATTTATGCCACAGAATTAAAGAGTTGAGTAGCATTTACCTTTTCTTCAGGTTCGTTTCTGGAGGAGTTGACATTTTCTTAAGGAAATCCAGACATCTGGGATTTGTTTTTCCTACTTTTACAATTCATCATTTCAGTGGAGCTGTTGTTGAATTGAATATTCTGTAAAAGTTTTTTGAAGTTATTATAATTCCAGAGGAAGAACTCAATGTTAGTGTAACAGTATCTTTTAACTGTATCTTATCTAATAGTAGATTTTGGCTACTAGAAAGAAAAATTGTTTCCAGTGAAATTTGATTAATTAGGTAAAAGTGTTAAACCCAGGCTTCTTTGGAAGGTATCTGATCTTTTGCTATTGTTCTTTTGAATAGTTAAAGAATATTGTCATTGTAGAATTATGTATCTTTTATGTAACTCTCCTTCCAGTCTGTCATATTATTGCTTTGGTTTTCTTTATCCCCTTTCTCCCACCTTCCTTCCTTTTTTCTTTTCATTGTTTTCTTCTCCATGAAACATTGTATTTCATATCATGAGATGTTGGATAGCAGATATAATTGACATCAGTAGAATTTTTTTTCAAATAGGTACTAAATAAGTATATTTTTGTGATGATAAAGCAGAATAGGGCAAAAGAAAAATCAAAATGTACACTAAATATCTACTAAAATAAAATATTGGATATTTTGACTTTTCTTTTGCCCTATTCTGCTTTATCATCACAAACAATACTTAACTTTGCTTGCATTTAGTTGTAAGATGTGCTTGTGAAATATCTGTCTTCTCCAAAACTTATGTGCTTCTCTAAGAGTTTATAGAAAAAACAGTTGCAGAGAAGTTGATGCATGGTAGTTATTACAGTACTAACAATAACCATTTATTGAGCGTATTCTAGGTGCCCAAATAGATACTGGCCACACAGGATTTCATTTGGTTCTCATAGCAACTTTGAGGAGTAAATTTTATTTATGCCCACTTTACAGATGGGATATCTGAGGCTCATGACACTCCATCCCACAGCCTCTGTGAATTGTCTTAACTCTTCATTTTAGCTAGGCATTTACAAGACTACTTTAATTTTTTAGTGTGACTTCCTGGGGAGAAAATGTACAGATAGAAGCTTAAAGGCAGGAATAGTAAAATATAAGCAAACAATTAAATTTTTAAAAAAGATGAAGTGAAAAGTGACTTAAATTTCGAAAATACATCTACGTGTGTATGTTTGGATATACTAACATTATTACTTATTAGCAAATAGTAAGAAAATAGCCACTAAGGACAATGAGTGGCATAAACACAACAGCTAATCTTTTGAATTTGCAGATGTTAAAATCTCTGCCTGAAAAAGAAACTTTTTGTCTTCCTGTGACTATTTGAATATTGTCTGTACATCTTTAGTGTTCATGTTGCGTGTTGATTGGTGGAACAAAAGAGGTTGTGTTCATTTATACAGTGTCAAAGCAGGGATGTGTCATGTTGAGCTATCTCTTTTTACTCCTATTTTATTAGACTAGAGGCCAAATGTTCTAGCCATATAAAAAATAAGAGACTTAGCCCTAGACATTTTTTCACTCTTGTCCCTCCCATACTCTGGTATCCCAAAACAGTCTTAAATGCTTGGTTGTTACTGAAGTCTCACTTCAGATTTTTTATTTTATAAGAAACTTATATCATATTCCTTTTAGTTTACTTCCTAATGGAAAATGACCATGAAGAAGCCACAAATACCCCCTTCTTTTTTTAATTAATCTTAGTGGATTAAATGGAGAAAAGTCCATGTTTTTGTTTACTACTACTTTTCTATTTGGAGTCTAAGACCTGAACTTTCCTAACTGAGGATCCTAACTCTTTAAAAGAATATATCAGGAGTCATTTTTGAGTGCTCTGCTTGGGTACCTGTCCCACTTACCTCACGGGACATTTGGCAGCCTTTTTTGATTTTCACAACCAGGGGTGGAGTACTTTTAGCTCAGATGAATAGAGGGTAGGTATCCTACAGTGCTCAAGTCCTCCTAAACAAAGAATTATCTTGCCCAATTTGTCTGTTGGTGCCCAGGCTGGCAGACCATACTCTACAGAAAAGTGCTATTTCAGTAAAACTCAAGTTTAGCCTAAGAGTGCTGAATTTCCTTTTGTCTTCTGTCTTTCTCAAGTCCTTGACCTATTGGATAAGAATTAAATTGGTCTCTTTGAACGAAAGTACTCCCTGGAAAAGTCTGAGAAGCTCTCAGAGCACTTGCTTTGATATCTTGAATAGCCATTAGTACAGGTGATCTTGACCAGTCATTTAACTTCCTGGAGCCACAGTTTCCTCTTCTGTAAAATCTGAATAGCTAGTAATTTCTTCAGACATAAACACTACAGGCAGAGAAAACTAATTCAAAGGAGCAAGCCCAGGAGGTTGTAATACAGCAAATTCAGTTAATCTGATGAGTCTGATGTATGCTGGGAAAATTAATATGGAGGAGATTGGAAAGGTAGGCCTGGACTACATCATATTCTGGGATCAAAGGAGTTTGGACGTGATCTTTAGTACTCCAGTAAAAAGAAGGCCTCATATTCTTAAGACTTGCAATATGCCATACTGTGGACCTTGGACATTTGGAGGGGAATGAGCCCAGTTAGAAAACTGTTAGGATAGAACATGTGAGAGATGAAGCCCAGAACTGGGCAGTGGGAAAAGGTATGCTTGGCTTGTTTTACTAGATAAAATTTAGCCATTAGCAAGTAGCAAGCCCTCAGTTAAACTTTTTAATGTCATTATTCATTTATCTGCAGACTATAGGAGGTTAAGTAATGTTGCCTACTTCTTCACCTAAAGAAATTGCAACTTGGAGAGGCTAAATACTTTGCCAAAAATGCGCAACTAGAAAATAATCTTAGGCTCATTGAGATTAATGAAACAGTCTGAGAATCACCTCAAGTCTGTCTTTTCCGGATGTAAGCAGTATGGGAGGTAACAAGTGTGCTCTTAACTACAATGTTTTGAATGAATAGAAGGACTCAGAATAGATACTTGGAGAATAGTTTGGAGGTAAGTGAAGTGAGGACAGGGAGATTGGTTTGCAGGCTTTTTCAAGTGAGAAAGAATATGTTTTGAATTGGAGTTGTAGTTGTAGAGAAGGTAGATATGAAAGAATTTGGGAGGATGTATTGAATAACTCATAGCTTTCACCATTGGTATTTTTTTGGTGGTAAAGCAGGGAGCAGGTTATGAATGCCGTTTTAGACTTGTCTTAGAGGTGTGTTAGAGGTACCTTTGATGTGTCCAAGCAGAGATGTTAAGGAGGCAGTTGATTGTGTGAGACTGAAGATTGGTAGTCCTACCCTGTCTGAGATAGTTAAGAAGGCTACTCTGAGGTGGTGTCATTTGAACTGAGACTTGGATAATATGAAGTAGGCCATCATACAAAGATCTGGGGAACATGTGCCTGAACAGCACAACACAAGAGAGAGTAAAGACCCCTGAGACCAAGGGATCATAAGAAAATTAGTAAGTCTGGAATGCACTAGACAGGGTGAAAAGTAGGGAGATACCTGTCATGGATGCTGGAGTCAGATCACGTAGGACTTGCTTGTAGATGGTGGTATGGAATCTGGCTTTAATCTCTGCATAATAAGAACATTGGAAAATTTTTTAACTGGGAGTGGCATGATCTGATTTAGGAAGATAGTGAGTTGTTTGGTTGAGAAGGGAGCTCTGTAAAGGTAGTGATTTTGTTTGTTTTGTTCATTATTATATTTTAATGCCCAGAATAGTTTAAACTATCGTAGTCATTAAATGTAGAATGAATGAATGAATGAATGAATGAACGAACAAATGAGTGCACTATTGGAGGCAAGAATATTTGAAGGGTATAATAGGAATCCACGTGAAAGATAGATCCTAGTGGCTTAAACTAGTATTTTCTTGCTAGACATGATGATACATAGTTAAAATTAGGAGGTAATATTTTCAGAACTTACTGACTGATCAGGTGTGGAATGTGGAAGAGGATGAAGTAAGACTTACAGGTTTTGACTTTAGCAACTGTTTATAAGGCCATTTACAATAATGGGTCATGGTTGTATTAACTTGGAAGGCATGTTGTGCAAAAGCAGATTGGGTAATTGTCCTCCTGTTCTTGTTCTTTACTCCATTTGTTTCTCCCTAACTTGGTTCTCAATGAGATCACTTCAAATAAAGTTCATTAATATGTTATATCATTCAGTTGAGAGTATATGGAAAAGCTAATTTAATTGTAGGTAGAAATCTTATTTTTAAGGCTCAGTAGATGCTAGTCAGACTTGGTACTGACATTTTTCTAAACTACATTGGTCAAGACCCATGACCTGCTTTACCTTCTCTGGGAGATTGTTTATTATAAGTTTGTTCCTTTTTGCATGGTGTTGTTGCTGCATTCATTCACCTGGCTTAGCGTAGCATCATGATTAAGAGCATGGGCTCTGAAGCAAAGTGCTTCACCAGTGCTACACTGCCTTATTTATTCTGTCATTAAAATAAGTCTTGATGTCTGGTAGGGAAAGTCACAATACCATGATATTGTTTTGGTTTTTTCCTCTTCAAAATGTTGTGGCTTTTCCTGGCTTTTTGCTATACCATGTAAATTTCAGAAATGACTTTTCCAGTTTTCAAGAAGTTAAAAATTTGTAGGGGGTTAGGGCGGTGGCTTGGCTGTTGCGGCACTTGCCTGGCATGCACAGTACGAGGGTTTGGACCCCGGCACCATGGACACGAGAAAATGTCGGAACAATGAAAGCCACATAAAATATGAAATTAAAAGTTATTTTATTTGGAGTTACTGCATCTATAGTTTACTGATTGATGGGAGATTGACATCTTTACTATTTTTTTTAAGTCTTTCCATTAAAATGGGATTGATTCCTCTTTATGTAGGTTTTCATTAGGGTCTTTTAAAGTTTAATTTTCTCTATGACTTGAATGGATTTATTTCCAGGTACTTTATTTCTGTTGTTATTTTAAATGAATTTCTCTTTTAAATTAAATATTTATTGCTAATATATCAAAGGACAGTTCATGGTATGTATCTTAAACCTAACAACTTTGCTATATTCTGTTATTAATCCTATAATTCATACATTCTTTCATAGTTTTTCAGTGCTCATTCATCATTTGTACATTATGGTTTTGTTTCTTCCTTTCTCCTACCCCCTTCAGCCTACTTCACTGTTTGAAACCCTCTGAACAGCGTTAGGATGAGGTTATGATGGAAGGCAACTAGCTCCCTGTTGTGGCCTGCAAGATCCTGCACCATCTGGCTTCCATTACTCTCTGATCTCACATCCGGTGCCTTTCTGCTTGACTGACTCGGCTCTAAGCATGCTGGCCTCCTTGCTGCCCTGTGAACATGCCATGCATCCTCCAATCTTAGGGTATTTGGATTTGTTATGGGCTGGAATGCATTTCCCCTAGATTCCTGCCAGGCTCCCTTTTAAGGTCCACACTCAA
>PVKS010016284.1:0-44237 GCA_004027875.1 Aplodontia rufa
GGAAGCAGTAGGGCAGACGGCTAACCTAACAAAACTTCAAATTGAATGACTTTCAGAGTAATGAGGGATAGCGCTCTAGGATACTTGGAGGTGTAGGGAGGGGGATGGGGAGGGGGAGGGTATATGAAGAACTCATAGGAGTCTGGTGATTGGTAAGATGGGGGAACCATCCCAGAAGCCAATGTCGTTCCTCCATGAACTATCCGTTTAACGCATGAGTTCTTCTGGGGGAAACTGCAACAGGTGAAACCCAAGGTGGTTTATCTATGCTTTGGCATTACCCCTGGATAACAAAGTTTATATACATTGATTGCTACTGTTCTGATAATGTTTCCCCCTCAACTGTATCTTTATATACTTCTAATAAAAAAAAAGAATATGGGATTCATGGTGTCTGACCTACAGAGAGGAGGGAGTAGTGACAAATGTGCCCAGTTTCTGCCATTCCCTGGTGTGTTAGTCAGCTTTGCATCACTGTGACAACCTAAAAAACAACTTAGAGAAGGAAAACTTTATTTGGGGTCACAGGTTCAGAGGTCTCAGTCCGTGTTCAGCTGGCTTCATTGCTATGGGTCTGTGATGAGACAAAGAATCATGGAAGAGAGGGTGTGGTGGGGCAGAGCTGCCCACTTCATTGCAACAAAAAAGTGGAAAAGACAGGACAGAATCCCCAAGGACATGCCTCCAAGGCCCACCCCCTCCAACTAGGCTCCTACAGTTTCCACCATTCAGCTATGAATCTCTCAATGGATGGATTCACTGGTGAGGTCAGAATCCTTATGGTCAATTCCCCAAAGCCCAACCCATGAACACTGCTGCACTGAGAACCAAGCCTGCAACACATGAGCTCTGGGGTGAAATCTCAGATTCAAACCATAGCATCCAGATACTCATTAATATAGCTTTATGCTCTGATAAATGTGATTCTGGAATTTTAAATCTACCTGTCCTTTGAGGTAAAAGCATTGTGAACAGGGGCTGTGTAGGTAGAGGACCATACCTCCCCGAGAACACTGCCTTCAGCTCCTCCAGGAGGACCAGCTCCCCTCTGTTCTGGAGATGGTCCTTGTTTCCTTCACCCTCTTAGCTTTGCCCTCAGCAGAAATGATATGAGACCAAACTGAACAGGACCTGAACTGGTTTCCCACTTGCCAATAAGCGAAGAGTATGACCAGACTTGATCTCGATTCACTGCAGCACTGTGTTGATAAATAAAATATCCGGGATGCACCAGAAGCCACAAAAGGACAAATGCTTCACCGAGAAGAATGCAAAGAAGCCTGCAAGTCCCTTAAAGGCCCAGATCAAAAGAGTCACACTCACTCAGGATCACACCACCACATCTGCCTCTTCTCGCCCAAACTATTTCCATCACCCGGATAGATACAGCTACATGGCACCTAGAATCCAAAAGAAGGGGCAAAATGATGGTGCTTTGTAGGCAAAGTTGGATGGGGTGACCCCTTTACCCAAAGCAGACTAACCTGTAGAACATGGTCTCTGCCCTACCTGATGGTTCATCTGAATGCCCACTCTAGAAAACTCTAACCACACTAGAGAAAGAAGCTGCAGAACTGAGCATGGTAGTGCATAGCTGAAACCCCCACCATTGAGGAGGCTGAGGCAGGAGGGTCACAAGTTGGAAGCCAGCCTGGACAACTTAATGAAAGTTTGTCTCAAAATGAAATTTAAAAAAGACTGGGGAGAGAAACAAGGGTCAATTGTCTTCACTCATCTGTGGAGGCTAGAGCTAGACCCTGGCCATTGAGAAAGGAGGTCTATTATCATCTTTTAAATCCAGATAAGGTATAATGTCAGACAACCTAAGGCATTTGTAGAGATGCAGTGGGAAGGAGTGGGGGAGGGATAAGGATGGGTAATTGGGGGGGAGACTTTTGGGGTAAAACTAATTTTCAGAATTTATATATATATTATATTATTTTATTAGAAGCTTGTTTGATTGTTCAATAAATAAATTTCTGAATAAAATTTTTAAAAAATTAAAAAAATATTTTCCAAAAAAAAAAGGACTGGGGATATAGCTCAGCGACAGAGTGCTTGCCTAGAATAAATGAAGCCCTCGGTTCAATCCCCAATACACAAAAGAAGAAAAGACACAAAGAAAGAAAAGAAAGTTGCAGAACTCTTAAGTTCTGTCAAGTGTCAAACTTCCTTGATCCCCATCTCTGGTCAGTTCATCTGCTTCTACCACAACCCAACAAATTCTCTCAGCTCCCCTGGTCATTGAGTAAATGAAGGATTTTTTTTTCCTGGGGAATTTCAGCAATATATTCTAAACTCACTAAAATCTCTCCATATAAAGCCCTTTTTCCTGTTCACTTTTACCTGCCTTAACAAAAATTTTTGAAAATAAATTTCAAGCCTTTGCTTCAAGTACTGCCCTACCCCCAATCCACCCACATTTCCTGATCCTCATGGCAACCTCCCTGGCCTGAGTTACAATTTCCTGTCTCCAGAACTCTGCCCTGAGTTAGCTCCCTGCTACTCCCCAGGGGACTCCCCTCTCCTAAAGGCATCAGAGGTATCCTTGCAAAATTTAGCTCTGATAATGTTACACCCTATTCAAAAGCATTCAGTAGTTTTTCAGATAAATAGCAAAATCTTAGAGTAGATGATCAGGGTCTCCTTGACCCCAGTCCATTGGGAAAAAAAACTGAAAAGTTGTAAGATATAATAGCAATGAAATAGCTTGACATTGTAAAATACAAGATTCAACAGACATAATATTGTTCTGAAAAAATGCAATAAAAGCTTGCTCTCCATTCTGTGCCTGTCTCATTTCAGATCTATAATTAACAGCTCAGGTACAGACCAGAGTACACACCACTCTGAGTAGCTCTGGGATCTAGGATCAGCTTGCACCTCCCCCCACTTCTCACCCTGACTCCCACTTTAGAATTTTCATCTTCCTCATTCTTGCTAACTGCTTCCTTCTGCCTCATGGCTTCATTTTTTATTTTTAAAGAGAGAGGGTCAGCGAGAGAGAGAGAGAGAGAGAGAGAAAGAAAGAGAATCAAATTTTTATTTAGTTTTTCATGTGCCTTTTGTTGCTCTGACATTTTGTTGTGTACATGGTGTTGGGGTTCAAAGCTGCCTCCTCATGCATGCCAGGCAAGCACTGTAACCACTGAACCACTACTCCAGCCCCCTTATGGCTTTATTTTAATTTTTGTTCTTAACTGATACATAGTTCTACATACTTGTGCATTGCAGTGTGATATTTGTGATATTTCAATACATGTATACAATCCACAGAGATCAGATCAGATTATCTGGCATATCTATCATCTCAAACATTTATCATTTCTCTGCATTGATTCGAAATCCTCTCTACTATTCAGAAATATTTATTTAACTGCTGCCAACCATAGTCCCCTACTGAGCTATATAGAACCTCATAGCTTTTTAATGGTGTTTCCACTGCCTGGAACTCTCCTACTCTTTCATGCCTCATCCATTCAGTTTCAACTCCTTTGGGTTTTACTCGGTGTTATGTCCTCAGGAAAGCTAGCTCTCACCTCCCCTGCTGCCCACTTTTCCCATGGCACACTGTCTTATTAATTGCTCTCATGAGACCACATTCCATTCCATCAGCACAATTATCTCAGGTTGTATTTATTCATCAGTATGGTTATTGGCTGAGTACCTGTCTCACCTCTGCTCTTCAAGCCTCACAAGGATCACTCACCATCTTTCTGGACTTGAGTGCCTGGAAGTATTCAGTAACCATTTGGTGAGTGTAAAAATGGAACCTTGGAGTTGCCTCTGATTCATCAATACCCTTCTTTCCCTTCACACAGCGGGGAGCCTTCAACTCGAAGCAACCCGCACTGCTTGCCAATGCTTCATTTCTACAAAGCTTCCCTTTGGTTTCTGTTCTGTTGTATCTGTCAGGCACCCTACTGCATCCCGCTGACTCCACACGCTGCACCCCCTCCCCACCCATCAGTTATCACTTTTGCACACTGTGGTCTCAGCATTCTCTAAACAAACAGCCACATTAATGTTAATTCTGCATTCTAGATACATGTTCTGCCAAATGAAGTTTTGACGGCCTCTCCCAATCATACAGGCAGTTGCAGAGAGACAGACTGGATGCCATGAGATGAATCCCTGAGGCAGGATTCCAGACTTCGACAGCAGGCCAGCAGAGGGGAAGACCTGAGGGTGGCTCTTTGGACCTAAGACAGGGGCAAAGACAACGCTTCCCACTTCAAACCAAACAGAACTATTCAAAACAGAGGCTAGAGTTCTAGTATAACATACATGGACATGGCCAGTGACTCACCATGCAGCTTGGCCCAAGCTACCTGCCCTCTCTGGATCTTGTGCTCATCCACAATATAAAGTTGCTTCTATGGCCTCTGAACCCCCAAATGAAACATTTCACAAATCTGAAGAATACAGTGATTTTTCCAAACCACATACTGGATCTCAGTGCCATCTCAAGTCATTATATTGACTTATTCAATAGATATTTAATTGAGCACCTATCAGATATATTTGGGGCAGGGGTCAGACAATGAAGAGGACAGATTGGATCCTTGTCCTTTTGTCCTGGGACAAGAATCAGACACTGAATAAATCACTACTTAATAACTGTAATTAAGACTAGAAAGATAAAGTACAGGTTCTCATGAGAGCCAGGTCCGTTAGATTGAACAAGTGAGACATAGCTATCTGGAGAAAGTGACATTTAACAAGCAATTTCCACATGTGTCTGAGGTCAATGGGTCCCCAAATTGTTTTGTTTTGCTGCTCAATATTTGTAAGACTGGAAGGGAAAAAGTCACTGCCCCCCTCTACCCCGTTAAAATAAGACAAAGTTTGTGCTCCTTACCAGACAAGCTCTTCTGCCTTGCAACCCAGACCCAGCCCTCGCCAGCCATACCTCCTTGCATGTCATGTATGTGTCTCCCTCACCTGAATAGGCTTGTGAGCCCATGTCCATTTGGCATGTCGCTGTCCCCAGCCCTGTACTTGGTGTATACAGAGCGAATGCGTGAATCCCATGGATGAGGAAGCTCAGATGGAGAGGAGGAGTCTGTTTCTCCAAGTCCTAAGATGACTTTCAGATCCAGGCACAGATTTGAACAGGGTGGACAAACAGGACAGACAATCAACAGTACGAGCCTCTTAGCTACCCTCCCTACCCGCAAAGCAACTTCCTTTCATTTGCTATGTATTTGGACTCTCTGAGAAAGACTTGGTTAAAATTAAAAGCGGGGGGGGGGTTATGCTGTTAAGTGAGATTTAGACATTTATTCAGTGCCCTAAGCTGATCACCTTCCACTCCATAGATGTCTAAGTCAAGCTGTCTGAGAGGTGCCCCCACAAAGGAAGATTCAACCCCATCTGCAGGAAGCATTGGTGGAGAAGGCAGCCCAGGGCCAGCAGTTGTGAGCGTCAACCGGGAACAGCAGGGAATTTGGTGTGCTTTGCCTAACAAACAGTCAGCATGCCAGGTATCCTTTCACTCAGGGCTGCCCTTCCTGGGGAGTAAAAGCTACAAAGTCAACATGATGCACTTGGTAGAAATCCCAGCAACAGCCAACAGTCACTAAGTGAGTGTGGATGTCTCTTTCAGATTTCGCAGCACAGAGCACCAGGATTTCCTGAGCACAGCCTTGTGTTGGGTGAGAGATAGGAAGGGACTATTAGGAAGCAAAATGCTACCTATGACCCTTTGAGAAATCCAGGCAAAGGCAGGTAACCCTGGAATGGACCCAGACACAATCACCAAGCAGAGTGTCAGTTCAGAAACAAGTCTCTAAGTCATGTGTGGAAATGGATGCCCAGACACAGCAGTTTGGCCTGGACCTCAACATAGGAATGAAACTGAGATTAAAGATGATCTTTTAAAGTTGAAGACAGAGCCACTATTTATTGATGTACCTCTAACTTCTGGCCCAATACCTGACTAGTATTTCTAGAATGATTTTAAAAATGAGAAGGAAGTAGATCACAGCATTCAACTAGGAATTAACACTCATGGCCATTACTGAACTTTTATAAAGGGCCAGCACCGTGCTAAGTACTTCACACTCAGAATAACCCCCAGAGGAATGTACTACAATGCTCATCTGACAGTTGAGCAAATTATGGCATAACAAAGTGAATAATTTGCATAGAGACACCAAGCCAAGAGATGGTACAGTTGGGATTTGGCTTTGACTCTGATTCAAGCATCTGAGCTTTTTAAACTGTCATGTTTTTTAGCCAACTCACCAAACTTTAGTTAGAACTAAAGGAATGGGGAACATTTGTGTAGGGAGAGGAAAGAAACGATGCTTTCCCTCAGGAGCAGAAAATTGTATGGCTAGACACAAAATGAGAATGAGTGCAGATTCAATAGTGCCACTTGCCCCCAAAGCAGTCTTTCCTGGTTGTCCTTCATAAGTGAGGTTCCCCTACAACCCAATCTTAGCACCCCTCAATTCCTTGTAGCACTTGCTGCCGTTTGAATCAAATGAGCAATGGGAGCTATCTCAACATCTACATCTTACATCTCCATATGGAACACGGGTCTGTGAGGGAAGACACTGTGGCTATACTGACATTTCTGTACCCCAGTATGTCATAAATGCCTGACACACAATAGTAGGGCTAAGTATTTTTTCAACATATGAGCTATATGGTTGATAAATTTATAGATAATGTGGAAAAAACATTCTACTGGCATATATTAAGGAGGAATAGGAGATAATGACAAATGGCAAAAGATTAAGATGTTACTTGAAGACCAAGAGGAAGAGCGTCATGCTGATTTTGCAGGTAATAGGAAGCTGCTGTAAATTCCTGGGTTTATCTGCACATGGAAAACTAATCAGATTGAGGTTAGAAATAAGTCAGCTATGGGATAACCTGATGTCCTCACCCAAATAAGATCAACATTCAAATCAGTACCAAGGCTCGAGGTGACAAGGATCTTATGATGGCGGCAGTAAGAATCAGCAGAAGAGATAAATCAAGGAGACATACGGACCTGCTTTCAAATCCCAGCGTTTATACTCTAGCAGCGAATCACTGGACAAATTAGCTAATGATAATAAGCTCACTACTTCTGAGCAATCCCTGGACCAGAACAAGGGAAGAGAATCATGAATTCTCCTGTAGGATTCTCATTCATGGGGTCACGGGCTACCAGTTTTATGCTGGACATTGTGCTTGGTGCTGGAAAATGGCAATGAGCAAAAGAGAAGACTAGTCTAGCCTGGGAGGATGTGCATAAACCAAAAATTGTGCAAGCAAAAACACGTAAAATTGCAACTGTGCCAAATGCTGCAGAGGAGAGGTTCAGGTTAACAGGGGAGCCAATGAAGGGGGGTTTGAATGAGTTCCGGGGTCAGGGACCTGAAGGAGTAGGTGCAGTTTCCATGAAAATGGAATGAAAAACCCCTCCAGGCAAAATGACAATTCTGGATAAAAAGTCCATGGTAGAAATAGACTGAGTGGAGCATACAGCAAAATGATCAGCATCATGGTTTGGATCTGTGTTAAAGGCTTGCCCACCAGCCTATGGTGCTGCCAGGAGGTATGGAAACCTTGGGAGGTGGGGCCTAGCAGCAGGAAGTTAGGTCATTGAGTCATGCCTCTGAAGGAGATATTAAGATGCCTTCCCTACTTCTCTCCCTTTCTCCTTCCCAACCACCATGAAGTGAGCAGCTTTGCTCTCCAACACACTTCCTGCTGTGGTCTGCCTCACCACAAGTCCAAAGGCAACAGAGCCAACCAACCATGGGCTAAAATCATTTAAATTGTGAGTTGAAATAAATTGTTCCTCCTAATAAGTTGGTTATCTCAGGTATTTTGTCACAGTGACAGAAAGTCAACTAACAGTCAGCAAACTTGAACAGAGAAAATACAACAGATAATGTGATAGAAAATGAGTGAGAGAGAAAGCCAGGGCCCAGACCATGACAGGCCTTTTAGGCCAGGACCTTGAGCATATTTGCGCCCTAAAACCAAAAGGAAAGCACTAAAGGGGTAACTGGAGTGGCACTGGAGTGGGGGTATGAATACAGGATCATGACCATTCAAAAATTCACTCTGACCAGCCTGCAAGAGGCCGCAGTTTTGAAGGGCCTCCACCTGGGAAGCTACTGCAACATTCCAGACAGGAAACGGTGCTGATGCTGGACATGGCAAGAAATGGAGAGACTCAATTTTATTGAAAAGTGAGAAGTGGCCTGATTTTTATGAACTGGACTCTGGAGAGTGTTTCCAGGAAAACACTAGTACTCCATCCTGCAAAACTGACCAGACAGGCCATTCACTGGAAGAGAGAAGGTTGAAGATGATCAAGTTTGGGATTCAGTTACAAACTCTGCTTTACACATATTGAATTTGGAGTGCCTTTGAATCACCTAAGTAGAAATTTTAATTACACAGTTGCATATGCATGCCTGAGACTCTAAATACACATTTGGAAATTATTTGTGTACAATGAGTAATTGAATCTGAAGGCAAAGAGATCACACAAGAAGTGGATACTGAGAGCCAATGACAGGAGAACATTGAGTTTTACAAACCCAATTCGTCATTCTTGCTTCAGGAGTTCTTTTTAAATTCGTAAAAGCAGTGGTAATGGTCAGCCGCATTTGTTCAGCATCATTATATTCCATGCAGTTTACTTGAATCAACTAATCTAACTCACTCTTTCCCATCATAGAGACAATATGCACAGCATTCATGTCTCCATTTCACAGATGAGGCTGAGCTGAGGCTCAAGCTCAGAAGTATTTTATTTGTCCAAGATTACGTTACTATGAATTTGGGTAGTTTCAAGTCTACATAGAGCTGGCTTCAAAAGGGTTCCTCTTGGTTCACCCTCTCTGAGTCCATCACAGTAATGACACCAGGAAACAAGCACTAAGCCTGATAACTCCAAGGCCGTGAGTTTGGCCGTGCAAAGACCCTTGAGGGTGACAGATGCCGGCTAAACTCCTGCAGCCAGCAGCCCAACCTACTTGCTCAGCTTCTGATGAATTCAGTGTCTCTGCCCTATTTTCTTCCTCCATTAGTCACCAGGGCTAATCTGTAAAATGGATGCATGGCTTCACCTGATGGTGACCCATTAGAGTCAACTCACACTAAACCCCATCAGGGTCCTCTCGCTACAGCAGAGCAAACTTCCATCCAAATGTGGGACACTTAGTCCTCCTTGGTACTAGGCAAGCGACTTAACCCTTCCCTGATACTATCTTTCAAAGACAGGGATGGTAACATGCTTATGTCCTGAGTCATTTTGATGATTAAATAATAGGATGTTTGAGAAAGGGTTATGCAAACCTATGACAGCAGTGACAAGATCCAACTTACATGTGGGAAATCCTGCCTCACCAAAGGATGACTTCCAGCCTCTCAGGTCCATCTCAAGCATCAGACCAGATTAGTGAAGAGGAAATGATTAGGAATCCCAGATAACAAATGGGATCTACAAGAAAATGGTTTTTTTAATTTTTAATAATCATTAATTCACCTTAAAATGAGAGCTGTGAAGAAGGGGACCTAATGTATTATTTTTCCTGCCAGAAAAAAAAAATAGGATAATGAATGTAAATCAGGTTGGCCTTTTTAAAAAGTGAGTCTTGGTGGCCCAGGTATCCCCTCTCATTATCATTCTCACTCAGGGCTATCACTGTGCCAAGTACTTGACAATAATTCCAGAAGTGGTTGTGAAGGTGATATTGGTAGCTAAAATTTTATTGATTCGCTTCCATATCCAGCCACTGCGGGCTAAGTGCTTTATGTGTACTATTTCATTGAGTCCTTGTTGAGTGAGAGATATTGATCAGAGGAAGAATCTATCACACTGAAGGAGAGGAAGGTATCAGGGTTTGTCAATGAATTCAGAGGAACATGGGCAAGTCACCGAGCATGTCTGATGACACAGGGGAATGTTCCAGCACAAACTGCAGAATGGTTACATTTTGGAGAATCTAAAGAAAGAAGGAGAGGGTGGGAATTTGACCAACTAAAGCTAATTTTTCTGTAATGCACACACTCTACTCTCAGCCTCCATCTATCTTGAGTTCAAGCTCTCTTCCAGTGCCATCTGGGACAACCTCCCCTTGCCACCCATCAACAAATGACACAGACGTGGAGTGTTTAGAATCTCCCAGGTGAAGTGTTTAGAATCTCCCAGGAACTGTGCTAAGTACTTTTATGCATTATTTTTTTTTTAGAAAGAAAGAGGGATAGTGAGAGACAGAGATAAAGAATCAACTTTTAGTTTCAGATTTTTATATGGTTTTTGTTGCTCTGTCACTTCATTGTGTACACAGTGCTGGGGTTTGAATCCACATACTTGCGCATGCCAGGCAATCGTCGTAACCACTGAACAACTGCTACAGCCCCTATGCATTATTTTTGTTTCATTATGTCAATGACTTGATGGGATAGGCTTGTATGGATTTGTTCATTTTACACCCAAAGAATTTGAGGCTCAAAAGAACTGGATAATTTGGTGGAAGTCACTAGATTAATGATAGGACCTGGATTCACAGACAGGGCTATTTGAACTCAGCATTCAAGGTTTTCATCAGGACACTTATTCAGGTTTTTCATCCAACCAGGCAAGTTCTTGCTCAGAAGTGACAATCCCCTATGAGCCATGTGCAGGATGCTCCTAAAGGACACATTTTTGGAAGTTCAGATGAAAGTTAATTCTGGGGGCCCATGGAGTTAAGCAGGGACTGAGTTTGTTGCAGAACCAAGACAACTATCCATGATCCTAAGGTCTAGGACACAAAGTGATTCATGGGTGACTTCTGATACCCACTCAATATCTTCCAAAGAATCCCTAGTTTTTAAATTTAAGAATTAAAAAATCTGGGGGCTAGAGCAGTGGCTCAGCGGTTACGGCGCCTGCCTTGCATGCATGTGCACGCGAGTTTGAACCCCAGCACCACATACACAGCAAAGTCTCAGAGCAGCAAAGGCCACGTGAAAATCTAAATAAAGTTGTTTCTCTCTTTCGCTCTCTCTCTCTCTATCACTGTCCCTCTCTCTTTAAAAAAAAAAAATGAAATCTGGGCCAAGATCATTTCCCACAGGAAACTAAACAGACTCTCTCCAGAGGGGATAAAAAGATTAAAAGACAGCCTATGTGTGAAGCAAATTCACCAAGGGAAACAGCAAGAAACTCAACATGCTTTTCGCAGAAATAAAACCACAAGACTGGATTCAAGATCCTTCTCTAGATTCACAACTCCAGGTGTTGGTTTTCTTAACTGAATGGAGACCAGTTTAGAATGGAAGATTTCTATGCATCCTTGCAGTCCTGACAGTCTATGATATTGTGATAAAATGCTTTCTAAGGGAACTGATAAGCGTTCGGAAGATTTAAGAAATGCCTGCTTTGACTTGGTTTGCATCCTCCAGACATCTCATTGCATATGAGCAGATGCTCCGAAATCTACAAAAATTCAAAATCCAACACATTTCAGGTATCAAGCATTTTGGATAAGGGATACTCACCCTGTACTTAGAATTTTGAATCTGACAGAGCTAGCATCATGTTATATACACTGTGAGTTTAATCTGATTCTGTTTCAAGATCCTAGACCTTTTTATATGCTTCCCTCTTGATTGGTTAGTCAAGAGTCCAGTAAGGATGGATGGATGGCTCATTTGCAAAGGGTATTGTTACCTCAATAGCAAGACTGAGGATTGGGGTACATGAGCTCTCAGGATACTTAGAAGGTTGGTCTCTTTATTATGGAGGATAACTTTCAAACAGAGTCCATGGGTATGCTTGCTCATTCTGGAGACTGTCATTGTAATCCTACAACACCAATAAAAATAACTGTAATGGTCAGGAGCAAAATGGAATAGCTCCTGCTGTATGGAATCTTGCTTCAGTAGAATGGTTTTCCCAAGCTTTGCATGGTGGCTCTGGGTAGACTTTTGTACCTGGTAAATTTTTTTAAAAAACTAGGCACTTTCTTGTAGTCTGATAAGTTCACATCTGAATTTTTTATACTGTTTATATAGTTCAGAAGGAGAGAATATATGCTCTGTGACAAATATTATATTTTCAAATAAAACTTTTACAAATCTCTTTTAAAGGTATCTTTCAGGGAGGAGGGAGGGATAAGGGTGGGTAATTAGGGAGTGCTAGGGGCGAAATCTAATTTTCAGAATACATATATATATTATATGGTTTCATTGGAAGCATGTTTGATTGTTCAACAAATAAATTTCTTTTTTTTAATTTTTTTATTTTTGAAAAACCATACAAGTTTTTAACAAAATAATATAAAATGTGTATAGGTTCTGGATATTACAATTACCCCCCAGAGTGCCCCCCCAATTACCCACCCTTATCCCTCCCTTCCCCTTCCCACAAAATCTCTAAAAAAAGGATTATGTTGTATAGCATTACATTTTATCTGGATTTAACACATGATAATAGACCAACTTTCTCACTGGCCAGGGTCTAGTCCCCACCTTCACAGATGAGAGGAGACAATCGACCCTTAGTTCTCTGGGTTAAGCTGATTTTACTCAGCATAATTTCTTCCATAGCCATTCATTTACCTTCAAAGGCTGCAATATCATTGTTTCTAATTGCTGTGTAAAATTCCATGGTATAAATGTACCACAGGTTTTGGATCCATTCTTCCAGTGAGGGACATCTGGATTGTTTCCATAGCCTAGCAATAGTAAATTGTGCTGCTATGAACATAGATATTGCTGTGTCACTATAATGTGCTGATTCTAAGTCCCCTGGAAAGATACCCAGGAGTGGAATAGCAGGGTCATATGGTGGGCTCATCCCTAGTTTTTTGAGAATTCTCCACACTGCTTTCCAGAGGGGCTGTACCAGTCTGCAGCTCCACCAACAGTGTGTTAGTGTGCCTATCTCTCCACAGCCCCTCCAGCGTCTATTATTGTTTATTTCCTTCATCTTTGCCATTCTGACTGGCATAAGGTGATGTCTTAATGTGGTTTTCATTTGCATTTCTCTGATTACTAGTGATTTGGAGCACTTTCTCATGTATTCATTGGCTTGATCAATGTCCTCTGTTGAGAAGTCTCTATTTAGCTCTTTGGCCCATTTATCAATTGGGCTGTTAGTGTTTTTGTAGTTGACATTTTTGAGGATTTTGTAGATTCTGGATATGAGACCCTTGTCATAGGAATCATAGCCCATGATTCTCTCCATTTCCAAAGGAAACTTCTTGACTCTTTTGATTATTTCCTTGGCAGTACAAAAGCTTTTTAGCTTTATGGCATCCCATTCACTGATTTTTGACTTTACTTCCTTCACTTTTGGAGACATGTTGAGAAAGTCTTTGCCTACTCCCAAATGTTGAAGTGTTGGAACAAATAAATTTCTTAATAAAAAAATAAAATAAAATAAATTAAAAAAAGAAATGCATGCTTTGGAAAAGAGCTGAGTAAAATCGTATCAGTGTTCACCATCACCTTCCGCTTGACACACATGCATACACACAAAAGCCAAACTACCCAGCTTTTGATTCCAAAGGCTCCTATACTTGATTTGATTTCCATATCATGAAGTTTGGAATCATAGTGCTATGAAAAGACCTTCTGAGAGCAGCAGAGTATGCTCTCTGACCAGCTCCAAGGAATCAGTGGGTAAACAGAAGTACAGGGTTTTTCTTCTAGCTGGTGAGATGCAGAACTGGAATTCATAGAGACCTTTTGAGGTCTGTTGTTTTTGCCATCCATTATGTCTTCTAGTAACAGCAGCCCAGTCTTCCTTAGGAATGCCCATGGGATTTGGATGGTATAATCCTGTCCACCAGCCTGACCTTGGCCCATTCAGATACGCCACTCTCTGACCACTGAGATATTTCAGGAACAAGACTGCAATCCAAGCCACACAAGAGCACCTACTGCAGACCTATCACAGTAAGCATGGGAAGCCAGGTGCACACTTTCCATTGGAGTTGCTGGCATTGAGTCTGAAGAAAGGGCTCCCACAAATGCAAAGGAAAATCCGCTCAACGAAGAAACAAGCACAAAGCCAGACACATCTATACTCAGGCCAGATGACTGACATGTTAGAAGTTTGTTCTCCCCATGCCTAAAGTGGGAATTTACTCTTGTCTTTTCATTATGTCAGCAAATAACTGTTCTTGTTCTTTTGACCAGTTCAAGCTGCATTCCCTTTACTTATAACCCAAAATGCCTTGAAAAATGTGTATCTTAATCAAAAAACAAATTGTTATTTGATGTCTATTAACTGGGTAGCATGGACTAAGCACAAGAACGTATGTCATGGTCCTTCTCCTGGGATAATTGGTACTGCTGGTACTTCAGGTTTCTCTGGGTTACGTTGCATGATTCTTGGTGGGGAGAGCCATTCTATCCAGTTCACAGATACCCACTCCTTTCACCATCTTTCATTCATTGCCCCCAACCAGTTTATCTCACTCAGGACTTCAGTCTCTGCCCAGCATCCCATGTCATGCCCCAGCCAACCTGCAACTTTAGAAAAGATAAGAATCTTTTCTAAAACACATAACTAATAAATTGCCTGAGTTAGACATCAAGAAGACAGCTGTGATCCTTTTCCACCTGCCCTTTTCCCCAAATTTATCTTGAAGCTTTCCTATCTTCTTATTTTTATCTCACCACCATATGCAGACCACCATTGACTGGACCATGGTGACAGCTCCAAACTGGCATCTTCCCCTTCAACTCTGCTTCATTAAATTATCCTGTATAACAATCTTCCCAAAACATAATCAGCACTCTCACATGAACTCCTTCATTGGCTTCCCATCTGTACTTAGAATAAAACCCAAATTCCCTAGATTCCCCTCACGGCCCCAGACGATCTCTCCTTGCTCAGCCTCACACCTCACTGCTTTATCCACACCACCTCTGCTCTCTAGACTTCAAATAGCTTGCCTTTCCTCCATTTTCCAAGCATGCTGAGCCAATTCCTGCCTCAGAGTTTATGCATGTGCTAGAATGGTCTCACCCAGTCCCATCTGGTTGGTTCCTTCTTTTCCTTTGGAACTCAACTATGTCATTTCCTTTAAAAAGCCATGACCCTCACTATTACCAAGGTAACCTTATTCCATAACTCTGATATCACATCTAATTGTCCTTAACTCAATTTTACATGATCTTCTATGTTTATTCATTTGCTTATAGCAGTCAACTCCACTAAAATACAAGCTCCATGAAAGCTGACTCTTGGCCATTTCTTTCTTTTTCTTTTTTTCTTTTTTAAAGAAAGAGAAAGACAGTGAGAGAGAGAGAGAGAAGGAGAGAATCAATTTTATTTAGTCTTTCATTTGGCTTTTGTTGCTCCGATAGTTCATTGTGCATATGATAGAGGAATTCAAACCCACATCCTCACACATGCCAGGCAAGCACCTCAAAAGCTGAGCCACTGCTTCAGTCCCCACTTGGTCATTTCTGATCCCCATGTTATCCTCAGCAGCTAGCAGGATGCAAGACTCTGAAAAATGTGTAAATATGAATGGATGGATAGATGGATGGATGAATGAAAATGGAAAGGGTATAATTCTAACTCAGGTCTGTCTACATTTCAGAATAGACTCACCCGTAAGATTCTCAAATTGTGATAGCTGGGAGCTCTATTCTTGGTTGTGTTATAGCACCTTGCCTGTTTTGCTCTGTAAAACAGGATTGCCATGGTATACTGTGAAGCTTAGAAGATTAGCATGACACATGGAAGCATCCAGAGAGAAAACAAAACACCTGATAACATATATCAGCTATTACAACTTATTACACACATACAGGAAGCTCCAAGTCTACTGCATTCCTCAGCAAACTTTGACTGAAAACAAGGAAGACTATCTAACCTTTACTTTTTAATAAAAAAAATATTGAGGAAAGATGATGAATGTTTAGAAAATCACAGCAGAAGATGTATTACCTTGCATAGTTTTCTGCTCAGGTCTGTAGCTATTTCAGAAAGGAAGGCTTGGTTGCAAGGTAAATTTCATTTGTTTTAGATAAAGAACAATGTGACATTTCTGACAATGTACTGTAAAATATATGCTGCATTTTTTAAACAAAGTGAGATATAATAAAAATGAAAAATAAGATTTCGGGGAGGCTAAGATTAGAAAATAGCTCATAGTTCTTTTTAGACTGGCCATAACACTTCATAGGTTTGCATGTGAATATAAACTGAATAGAACATGAATAATCAAATAACCACTTTGTGGTTTAACATCTGTCCTGAGCTAGACTATAGGCTCCACGCAGCCAGGGATTATGTCTCTGACTCAAGTACCTAGAAGACAGACAATGCCCAAATATTTGCTGAAAGGATAGAATAATTCTGTACAATGTAAGTCTTTCAGATTCTTTACAGAGAGAAGTAATGCTTTGTAAAATAGATAAACTTCAAACTCATTATCAAACCCAGTTTAGTATAGGAGCAACAGACTCCACCCAGAGATAAAAGCTTCCTGGAGTAGGATATGAAGAATTTGACTCCCATTATCTCTGTTTAACCACGTACTCAACAGTGAAGGTAGCTAAGAGCCACATGAAGGTAAAGACCGAGAAATCCGTGTCCAGTGAGCCCCAAGGCCAAACGTGGAGATGATGGACAGATATCATGGCAGTGCAAGTTGGTGAAATTCTGATTCTGGTTTTGCCCTTAAATCTGGGTAACCTTAAACAAGTAGCTTGTCCTCCTTGGAGCTTCAGTATGTCTGCCTTCAAAGGGGAAGGAGGTAAATCAGAAATGCCCCCTCTAAACACTGACGGTTATTGGTGTATGATGAGTCACAAACAGGAAAGACCTACAACAGGAACAAACCATGCCCTCAACAGAGCCTCCCAGGCCCTTCCTGCAATGCCAGAACCCAGACACAGGCTTCTCTGGATACAGCCAGTCCAGAGCAGAAAGCACAAAGTCTAGGGACAAACAGCAACTTATGTCCCTAATCTCCTACCACAGCAGTTACAGTACAGAGTCCAGAGTCAGACACCCTGGATTCAAATCCCACAGCCATCACTTACCAAATGTGAGACCCTGAGCACAGCTTCAGCCTTCTTCATTTGAAAACTAGGAGTAAACTGTAGCACCTTCATCAGGACAAGATCTAGTGCCCAGCCAGCAGTAAGTAGTCCATGAGTGTCCGTTGGCAAGGTCATCTCTGCCCCCACATGGCCATATCCTCCTCTTCTTCCTCCTCCCCCTCGTGCAGAGGGCCCAAAACCTTCCTCTACTTTATTCCCAGCTCCTGAGAACTGCAGAAGCCAGAGCACAATGAGCCTCAAACATAAATCAAAGGCAGATGATCTCCCTTCACTGGCCCATCCCCATAAATCAGCATCGCTCCCTAAACAAGGACAGACTCCAATTCCAAATGTGTTCTCCCGTGCACCTCTCACTGGTGAAAGACGGCTTTTCAACCCGGAGTCTGAAACAGGGAAGAAATTTGAGAGAGGTCCCAGTCCAGCCCCCTTCATTTACAGTTAAGAAAACTAGGGCCTGGAGAAGTAATGAAATAACAAGTTAGGAACTGAGAACTGCAGACACAAGAGTAGGACCCAGGAAATCCTGACTCCCGGCCCAGTGCAGTTTTTACAAGAGCCAGACGAAGGAGCAATCTTTCCCAAGCATAGGCAATGATGATGTGCACTGTCTGCAGAGAATTTTAAAACAGTAATAATTTCTAGAGAACAGAAATCAGTCCATTTTTATTACTACCATGTGCTTGAAATACTAAACAACACCAGTGATATAATACACCTTCCTCCTTTCCAAAAAAATAATTCAGTTGGTTTAAGTTCTGAAAAATTGCTGAGGCTATCACTGAATTATTTTTTAAGAGAGAGAGAGAGAGAGAGAATCAAATTTTTAAATATATTTTTTCATGTGGCCTTTGTTTCTCCAAGAGTTAGTTGTGTATGTGGTGCTGGGGTTTAAGCCCAAGTCCTTGCACATGCCAGGCAAGCACTCTACATCTGAGACACTGCTGCAACCCCCTATCATTGAATTTTAATTTATATAAGTAAGTTTGTAACATGTAGGCTTAGTTCCATGTGATAATTTCAAGAGTAAACTTCAGACAATTTGAAATCATTTGCACTCACTTCAGGTACAGTTACTGTCTCCAATTGGTAATATGCATTGCTGTGCTTAACAACAGATTTAAAATAAATAGTCACTTTGATAGCAAGTGATTATAATGGAGACATAGAAAGTAGAACATAAGATAATTCAGTCTTGTTCTATGTGACCACTTGACATTTTTATTTGGGCTAGAAATTTAAAACAATGAAATACAAAATGTAAAATTTTGGTTTGGTAAGTGAAAAGTTTAGTGGAGATGAAAATACTACAGAGTTCAGATAATACTTTGCATAGTGGAATATAGTCTTTTTACTTTGTCCAGTGTTCACAAATTGAAGATGGAATTAAAAATAATAATGTCTGATGATAAAGCTATTGCTGAAAACAATTCTGCCAAGGGGGAGGCAGCGTTAAATGATCACATGTCAAAATATGCCAAGTTTGCCAGTAATTTTGCTCTAGGACATCAGGTAACATGTGAAGATTGGGGAAATCCTTTTTGCCCACTCATGATCTTTCCTTCCCTGAAGAGAAAACTAACTCCATTTTTAGAAAATTCCAGGCCTTTCCCAACTCCTATTCTCTATCCCCACCTCCACTCCCTGCAAAAGTGGCTTATCTGAAGGATGTTTTGAGGATAAGTGTATAAACCTCAGTAATGTCCTTCCTTCCTTGTGAAGATCCAGGGGCCTTGCAGAGAGCTCATGCCCATCCTCCCAGCAGTGAGCTACGGAAAGGTGGGCTTGCCAAGGAGTGAGAAAATACTGGTCAGGACACAGTGATAGGTCTTTGTTATTCTGTCCACTCAAGCCACAGTGATAAAGGGGACATTTCTGTCTCCCATATGATTTACTCCTTTGTCTTATTTCTTAACTGATGCAGAATTCAAGCCAAAGAGTTGCTCTTTATTAGATCTCCTCCTACCCTAACCACCATGATGATGGTAACAACACTAACTATAACAAATTTTTAAAAAGCTATCATGTTTTCAATATTTATTGGTCAGGCTCCATGATGAATTTAAATGCATTATCTTACTGAATCTTCTTGGCACACTTACAGGTCAGGTTCTGTTTTGTCTCCATGATACAGATGAAAATACCTCAGGATTAGCAACTAATAATAAACAAGTCACACAACTAGCAAATGGTGGCAGTGGACTTGAGCTAGGCTTTCAATTCAGGGCCTAGACAACAAATGGCTATAACCACTGTGATACTTTGCTTAATAGCAGGAGAAAAATCTCTTTATGAACCCTGTTGATTAGATTAAAACTCAGAATGAATGTACTGTTCCCAGGATTATTTGGGCCTTCCGTTCTTGAAGATGGGAAAATGGCTCATGATCTCTCACCTCTCCATTCTGCTGTTTTACGCTCCCTCACCTCATGTCAAGTGAGAAGTCCAGGAGATTGAATTAAGAGAGGAGCTTGATGCTGTAAGCAGTACAGCAATGGGTTGTGCCTGGCTCCCTGGCCCCACCTTTGCCAGTCATCTTGCCTCCAGGTCTGGCCTTCCAACTTGGCTTGGCACCTCCCTGCCCCAGGACTGCCAGCTCCAGTATCTGCAGCCTGAGAGGGGCCAGAACAGCAAGCACTGCTACAAGGTGACAGGCTGAGCTCATGCCAAGCCCTCTTGGCAGGGCCAGATACCACTTTGGTGGGGTCATTTCAGGAGCACTGGAATATCCCAATCTGCTCTCCAGCCAAAAATCTGCTCTCACCCCCAACTAGATTCTCATGGGACCAGATTTCTACCATATAAATCTAACCCTTGGACTAAAAGCATCACTTCCCATTAACATTATATTCACTGATACGCTAAGCCTTAGTTGCTTCATGTCAACTAGGGATATGTCTGCTTGAAAGAGTTGATTTGCAAACTAGGAAAACAAAACTTAGTACAGAAGTCATCAGAGTGACCAGCATAAAATACGCACTTGACACATATTAGCAGTTTCTATATCTCTGTCACTACCACCAAATTTGGATATATCCATGCATGTGATTTCTTTGTTCAAGGACTTAGGAATGGACCCCAGGATCCCAAGAGGCAGTCAATAGTCACAGCAATCAGGAAACTTGAATTCTGACTGGCCTGACTTAGCCAGAATGTCACAGATATTCTACAGCCCCACTTGTCCTACTTCTCCTCATCATTGATATTAAAATGCCTTTTATTTCTATGGCATATTTTAGTTCACAGAGCTCTTTAATGCACTCTGCCTCATTTGAGTTTCCTGGTAAACCTGAAGGCACACTGGGGCAGATATGGGATCTGCAGCTCCAAGCATGTAAGTGACTTCCCCAAAGCCACAGATCTAGCTAATGGCAGATGCAATGTGACCTCCACAAGGCATCACTCAGTCTGGCCCAAGAGTGGTTTGCTAGCAGAGGTCAGAGTCTAGGTCAGAGTTCTAGGTAGTCTGGTTCAATAACAGTGACAACCTAGCCCACAAGAGCCAGTTCTCCATTCTACATCAATGGCAGGTATCAATAATGGATCAGGAAGAACCCATAAACACCTCTCAGCAATGTGCTCTAAGAAGTTCTTAACCCTCAATCAAAGCTGCATATAAGGCAAACTCATTGTTTCCTCCCACCTAGACCAGAAGTTGGCAAACTGGTTCTGATGTTCTGGCAGCCTATGAGTCCCATTCTGTGCGTGTTGGCTCTTCTCAGACTTTAATACACCTACAAACCCTCTTGGCATCTTGTTAAAATGCAGAGTCTCATTTGGTGCATCCAGTTTGGGGACCAAGAGATGCTGCATTTCTACAAGGTGCTACAGCTGGTCCAGGGATAAGTTGGGGGGAGATGCCCCACCTCGACGTGTGAGCCTCAAACTGCAACTCACTCCTTAGGAGTCCCAATTCTATTCCAGGGCCACCCACAATGTACAAAGTTCCCTCCAACAAGCAAGGATTGGAGGAGAGAGCAGGAGGAAACCCTACACACGTACTCAGATTCTTTTGAGGGATTTTAGATGCATTCACTGGGGGCAGCAGAATCACTAACCTGGTGGTTTAGGAGACCTGCCATCCACCTGACCTCTGCAACATTCTCTCTGCGTGATCTTGGTCAAACCACTCCAGATTGTCTACTTCCTTAAAGGATTCTACCTGGAAGCAAACAGCCTAAAAGCCTCTTACAAAAACCAACTTGGTACCTGGTGCCAAGATTTTATTTCTTCTCTGGGAGCAGAAAAGACAAGAACCTAGAAGGCATACGGGTATGGCTGTGGGGACTTAGCCAGTTCCTCAACTGGTTTGTGTTCAGAAGTGACAGACAAGCAGCAAGACTCAGAAGGTCATGTGTGGAGGACCTCAGCACCACCCGTTCACTCAGCACTGTGTTGCTTCTTGTTTATTTCTTCATCTTTCTTAAAACAAATAGCGAAACCTGAGTGCCTTTGCCCTGGAGCCTGAAGCAACACTTAGCAATTAAAAGGTACTTAGAAACTGCAACACATCTTACAAACCTTAGCCGCATTTTAATGACCCTAAAGTGAATCCTACTTTAGGGGGAAAAAAAAAAAAACAAACGCTCTTCTCCTCTAACTTGAAAGCATCCTTGCTCAAGTGGCACTGTCCTTACTGTTAGAAGAAATGTATTGATGCCAATTCAAGGCACCAGAGCAGGAGACCTAGGCTCCCGTCCTGCTGAAAGGCAGGAGACCTAGGCTCCAGTCCTGCTCTGGTTGCCTTTGCAAGTCACTTTCTGAACCTGATGCTCAGTTTTCTCCTCCATGGAATGGGGATAATATTATGGCAAACATGTGCCAAGCAGAAAGTGTCATGCCCAAGTCTTGAGTCCCCAAAGACCACCAAGGAGCAGAATCCAATGCAAATACATTAGGGTCTTTTTATTATTGCAAGCTCGAGCCTGGGCTCTCTCCGATGCAGCAGATTTAAAGGGAGGGAGTCCCAAGCCCTAGTATAGCCATCCTTTTACAGGGTTTCACGACGAAGCGGGAAATTCAAAGTAAAGCACATGATTGGTTGATCTTCTAACATATATGATATATTTTTATCAGCCATGGTACCCTTTGTCTTGGATTTTGACCATACATAGTTTGGTATGTTCCTGGATTGTTAGGAATTGGCTCGTCAGCTCCTGATTGGCTATTTATTTGCTAAGGGTCAGTTCATCTGGTGGTATGAAATGTGGTTCGTTGTTCTTTGTTCTTAGTAAATGAGAGTTTAGGGCTACTTCAAATACTATTCAAACATGAGGCTTCTAATTTAAACTACAACATGGTTAAATTGCTTTACACTTTCTTTCAGCCTCAGTTGACTAAGCCCCTGCTCTGCCCCACTCGCACTCTTCTCACACTCCCTCCTCGCACCCGCTTACTCCCTAGGGCTTGAAAAGCCTGTGGCTCTGCTCCACTCCACACTCACTCTCAAAAGAACTTAATAGGTATCTGTATGTTATTTAATCCACACAAAAGCCTCAAACTACTGTAAATTAGATCAAATGAGTGTTGAATACATAGTGCTATAGTTGTTATGGCAAATCAATGAATGCCAAGTAGGCAAGTGTCAGACACCCAAGGAGGGCAGGATATGCAGGGAGGAACTGAGTCTCAGGCAGAACCATCTCTTCGTTCCACTTCTCTGTAATCTAATTGTGATACTCATCTCTTCTCCTGCAGAAATCCACCACTCAGAGTACACTCCACAAATCTAATTAACCCCGCCACCCTAGGAATTCCCTGGGGTCACTCAAAGATGATCTCATTCCACATATTTACCTTTGACTTTCATTCTTCTTCTCATTAGGTGGGTAGGAAGGAGGAGGAGTTGGAATTTCCCCCCTTGGTAAAACAAGTTGCCTTTTAATCCAATTTTCCTATGTCCCATTCTGTCATTACAGTTATGGATTTGGGCAGCTTCTCTCCATGGTTACACCATCCTCTGATTAAAGTCTGCCAGCCATCCAGCTCCAGTTTTAGAAATCAAGTGAATAAACAACCTGATTCTAAAGTAGAGGGGAAGACACACTCCTTGAGTACGGGTAGAGTTATCTGAAAACCAAGACATCAGGACCATATTAAAAGAAGTACAGAAGCCTGAATAAAGGAGTAGAGAGGGACGGCTTTATTCTATCTAGCTGGGCTGCATATAAGAAACAAAACCTGATAAAAGTAGAATGTGCCTAGAACTTGGGAGTCGAGCAAATGATGACGTATGGAACATCAGTCACGGGACACTGGTCAGCCCCCTTCCCTTCTTTGAGACCCGTTTCCTTAGCTGGCAAATGGGAGAATCATATTAACTAGCAAACATCAAGCATTACATGTGCCAGAGACTGTGCTAAGCACTTTAATAGTTAATAGGTCACACATGGATTCATTGAAAGAACTGAAGATGTTTGGCCTAAACAAAGGCAGTTCAGACAGAAAAAAGGAAACTCAATTCAGACATGCGCTATCATGTGAAAGAAACACTAGGTATATATTATGTTCCTTTGGGCTACTGAGTTGAAAGAGTATGATATTTCACATCAGAGCTCAGATGAATCTGCCAGAGCCCCACCTTTTAAGACTGGAAGGTTTATCAGCGCTCCCAGCCTCATTCTTCTGGCCTGCAAAATGGAAGCAATGCCTCCTACGTCATCAATTGCAGGGAGGGTTTACTTAATGGAGGAAGAGGATATGAAGTATATAATAATACCCACAAAGGACTCAACAGATATTTGTGCCTTTTTTTAAGCACAGAGAATTAGAAACAAAGGACACTTACACTGTACCTGGCCTGATCAAGCAGAAACCCAGATAAATCGATGCAGCCTTCATCCTGGCTACAGCTACGTGTAGCCATGCACATCTATGCCTAGGAAAATTTTAGACACACTCCAAATTTAATGACCAGGATTCTCTAACTTAAGAGGGTGGGAAGAAAATCCATTAGTTCTAGTAAAATAAATGATAGTGCTCTGCAGACTTTTAAATACCTCAAAGTGGGAATAATTAGACTGACGCTGACATAGCCTGGAAATTCCCTGAAGGCAGGGATCCCATCCACCTCACAAATACCACCACACACAGTGAGTGACTAGATATGTTTCATATGGAGGTTCCTGATTGACAACGTCACTCCTGTTACTTACTTTACTGCACTTTCTTCCCACCCCTCCCCTTTCAATTTTGAGCCATAAACTTCTCCAGAGTAAGGAATGACATACCTATGGAATTTCCTTTATTTTAAACATGTAAGTGCTCCCAAATTTGCACCTGCAACCCAGACTTCACCCTTGAGTTCTAGATTCATATATGTGTCTTCTTACTTGATATTTTCATCTGAGTGTTTAATCCAAAGGAAGGAATAAACAAAAGAATTCTGAATATGTCCACTAAGGGACCCATAAGACTACCCTCAAACAAAAGAAAAACAAATAGACCATTTTCCTCATCTTGGATAATGTCATCATCTTCTATCCAATCGTTTAAATTTTAAAAAATAGGAGTCCTCCTTTGATTCTCCATTAAGCTACATTCAACCCATCAGCCAGGCCTGCCTGGCTTTCCCAAAACACTTTCCAAACTGTCCATTTCTCAGCAGCAACCCTGTCATACTCTAGAATAAGCCAGCTTCATCTCACTCCATAACTATAAGAGCCACTAAAGGAAGTCCCTGCAGCCTCCCCTACATTTCACTTCTCATATGCAACAGCAGAGCAATCTTGAAATCTATCACTTAACTCCTTGATTTAAAACCCTCTCATTTATTCAACCTCCAGCATTTATGGAGTCACTTTTATGTGTTGTGCTATCAGGAATAGTGAATGAACTAAACAAAAACACCTAACCTTGGGGAACTTGCTCCCCACTTATGAATACAGACTAATATAGCGGAAGAGAGCCTGGGAGTTGCTACAGTATGGTTCTTACATGGGCATTTAGCAACAGTCTTAAAGTAAAGGTAACATTTGAGCAGATAAAAGAGAAATTAGAGGAAGGAATCATATGAGCTTCTGGAACAATTTCTCCAGACTGAAGGAACAGCCCTGGCAAAAGTCTGGAAGCGGAAGCATGCCTGGCATGTCCAAGCAGCAGTAAGAGCCATGCGGGCCATTGTGAGTATTTCGGCCTTTGTCTGCCTGAGATGGGAAGATCTTGAATAGTATTAACTGAAAGAGATACTACAAGGATGGCATGCTATGACAATCTCAAAGGAACACACTGATTACTGTGTCTAGAAGAGAGTGAAGAAATTTATAATAGGTAGATCAGGTAAGAAGTCGATGCATTAATTCAGGCATGAGATGATGGGCTTGACCTAAATGGTGCTATGTGGATAGTGATGAGTGATTAGTGACCAATGCAGGTACAAGCTGAAGGTAGAACCAGCAGTTTGCTGACCAGCTGGCTCTCTGGGGATTAGGGAATCAAGGATGACTCCAAGTGTCTTGGCTCAAAAAACTGGATAAGTGGATTCACCCTTTCCAAAGACTGGGGAGATGACAGAGGAGAAGTTCAGGAATTCCATTTTACATGCCAAGTCTGAGTTTCCATTAAGACATGAAGAGGGGTCTTCAGCAAGAAGTTGTGTACGTAAGTCAGGAGAAAGGAATCCATGAGAAAGGTGGTTCTGTGGGTATATATTTGGGGTCACCAGTATATAAATGTTATTTAAAGTCAGATGCCCAATGAGCTCACCTGAGGAATGACCTTAGATAGAGAAGAGGAGACAAGGATCCATAGATACTAGGACAGTCTGAAGGTAAGAGATGTAGTAGAAAAGGGGGAACTGATAAGCAAAAGAAGATAGGTAAGAGGCCTGGTAGTGGAGCTCTGTGGTAGAGCACTTGCCTAGCATTTGTGAGGCCCTGTTTCTGTCTACAGCACTGTGGGGCGGAGGGGGATGGGCAATTTCCCAGGACCTTAGAAAACCATTCCAACACCTCGCTTACAGGATCTGTGTGATTTGGCCCAGTCTTTCTCCCCAGTTGCATCCCCTGCCTTCTTCCCTGTTTGCTGAAAACCATCCACACTAGACTTGATTGCTTTTCAACTAAGTGAAACTCATTCTTCTCTCACAGCTTCAACATGTGTGGAATGATCTTCTTCCAAACCTTAAAACTGACTTCTTGTCACTTAAGTCTCAGAGCAGTCAGTTGCTTCTGCAGAGAGGAATTTTCCTGTCCTAGTCACTTCTCAGTTCATAAATTCTATTACCGTGGTCAATCTATCTTTTTATTCTGTTGCACTTTTTGCTACCATAAATTTCCTTAGCTTAAGTATCCATTCTGCCCATCATTCCCTAACCCTGGCAAGGTAAACTGATGAAGGTAAAGACTCTGGGTTTTCAGCTATCATAGAACTGCTAAAAGAAAAATTAGGATTAACACTCCGGCATATGGGAGTTGGCAATGACTTCCTTAACAAGACTCCTAAAGTGAAAGAACAATGAGTAAGATGCCGTTATACTAAAAAGTTTCTGTACAGCCAAGGAAATAGTTAAAACAGTCAAGAGACAACCTACAGAATCATGGCCTGGGATCCCTCTGACAGGGGACTAATATCCAAAATTTACAAAGAACTCAAAAACTCAGTAACAAAAACACAAACAATCCAATCAATAAATGGGCCAGAGAGCTAAACAGAAACTTCTCAACAGAGGACATTGAGCAAGCCAATGAATACATGAGAAAGTGTTCTAAATCACTGGTAATCAGAGAAATGCAAATCAAACTACATTAAAATTTCACCTCACTCCAGTCAGACTGGCAAAGATGAAGAATGCAAAAAGTTCATACATGTTGAGGTAATTAATAGCTTAGCCATCTATCATACTGTTTCTGGTTGTATTCTGGCTTCCACTAATGAGAAAAAAACATTCAGCCCTTGAGTCTCTGAGTTTGGGATATTTCACTTAGCATCATTTTTTCTATCTCCATACATCTGGTTGCAAATGCCATGATATCTTTTTCTCTAACAGCCAAGTAGTATTCCATTGTGTGTATGTACAGGGGAACATTGTCTAGGATGCTGGGGAATGTAGGAAGTGGGGCATGAAGCAAGAGGGGGAACAGGCAGGATACCAAGAAGACTAGAGGGAGGGAGTATGGGGGAATCAACTCAGAGGGGAACCTTCGACTTCCATGAGAAGTCCAATTAACACAGGAGTTTAATAGGGGGAAACATGGAACCATGGGGAACCCAAGGAGGGAAACTATGGAATGGCATCAGCATTGACTTGCTCTGTCATTATACATTTGTTCTTGATTGTTTGATAATGATTCCCTCCTAATAAGACCATATTTAATGAATAAAAAAGGAAAAAACTAAATAAAAAAAGATGAAGAATGCAAACAATAACAAATGCTGGAGGGGTTGTGGGGAGATAGGAACAGTAGCACACTGTTGGTGGAACTGCAGACTGGTCCAGCTGCTCTGGAAAGCAGTGTGGAGACTCCTCAAAAAATTAGGGTTGGATCCACCAAAGACCCAGCTATCCCTCTTCTGGGTATTTTCCCAGAGCCGTTAGAATCAGCACATTACAGCGACACAGCAAAATCCATGTTCATAGCAGCTCAATTTACAATAGCTAAATTATGGAATCAACCCAGATGCCCCTCACTGGATGAATAGATCCAAAAGCTCTGAATGAATATACATATACATATATATATATACACACACACACACACACACACACACATACATACATACACACACATATATACATACACAATGAAGTTCTACTCAGCTTTTAGAAACAATGATATTGCATCCATTGAAGGTAAATGGATGGCAATGGAAGAAATCATGCAGAGGGAAGTTAGCCAAACCCAGAGAGTCAAGGGCTGAATGGTTTCCCTCATTGGTGGAGGCTGGACCTAAACCCAGGCTTGGGAGTAAGATAGACAAACTCACTTATTAGATCCATAGAACAAAAATGCAAAATGTTAATATTTATGAGATACAATTGCAAGGTACTTCATAAGATATTTTAACAAGCTATGCTTCATACCTGTACAAAAACATAAATGTTTAATCCTATTGTCAAATATTTTGAAGAATAACAAGGGATGACAGAAAGGCAGGAGAAGGGGAAATGTTGGGGAAAAAAAAAGCAAGGTGCATTCCAAGCCAAAAAAAAGAGAGAGAGAGAGAGACTCTGGGTTTTGTTCTTTTATTTTATTCTGCACAGATATATTGCCACCATCTGTGCCCACAATCATCGTCTAGTAAGTGTGGAAAATTGAGAGAGAAAAGATAACCTTCTCGAGGTCATGCAGGATGTTAATAACAAACGCAAGACTAGAGGCCAAGTCTTGAACCCTAAACTCAAGGTTAACTTGTGTCTCCAGCTATTTCAGGGGGAGGAACAGACTGAACGAAACCACACTCATTTTTAAATTAATAAATGATCAATATAGTTCTTTTCCCCCTAAGTACTCTCTTTACCTCCATAACACTCATAATTTAAGCATGTAGAATCAGTGAATTCTCTAGGAGAGGACTTTCAGAAGACCGAGTGTACTAAAGCTTAAGCCTTGGAAGGACCATAGTCGTTTGTAATCCAACTCTCCTTTTCCTCCATAATCTCATGATCTTGAAAGATGTTTGGTCAGTGGCCAAGGAAAGGAACAAAACTAATCTACATCTCTACTAGTTGCCTGGTGCCTTTCAGATGTCCCCCAGAGAAAGAACGGTTTTTCATATATTCATTCATTTGACAAATAGATATTAAACCAACTATTCTAGAAGCTAGCACTCCAATAGTGAACAAAAGAGATAAGGTTCTTTCTCCCAAATGCTCACATTCTCATCTGAGAATGAGACACTAAATAAGCAAATGAATAAAAACAATATAATGTCTGATGAATTTAGGTGTTGCAAAGGTAATCTGATACAGGGTATGCAGTAGAGACTGCAGACTTTTGGATTAATTTTAGATACTCAATTTCCTCTCTGATTCTGACTTAACATCAAATATAGACAGATTTTATGGTTCTCCCCTTGGAACAGACCTCAGTGCTTTCTCATAAGAAATTTCTGGGGCCTTTATGACCAACCTGACTCCATCTCATAGATCAGAAACTGAGCCAAAGGTTCAGCTCTTACTTGTGATGAGCACCTCCCCAACTCCATAAAATGCCAAATCCCATTGCTCAGAGAACAATATATATAAGGCCTGAGTCCACCTTTGACCTTGTTGTGCTGGCTGTGCCACTGAGCCACTGACTTATTCTTACATACCTGGCTGAACCTGAGGTTAGGCTGTGAAATGCCTCTGGTAGCACACTTGGCCAGACTGGCTGGCTGAACAGGAGGAGGCACCGATGTGTCCGCTGTGTGGAACAGAATCGTGCATGCTTTTGCCCCTCCATCTGCTTTGCCCATAGAAGAAGCATTGGAGTATATCAGGGCAGTGCAAGAAGGCCTCCAGGAAGAAAAAACATAATTAACAGAGTTCCACCCTTGAACAGCTCAGGCCATCTTGTTCCTGAGTTTTTCTCATCATTGCTAGATAACTCTGTGGGGAAGACTGTACCTATAAACATGGATTTGAGCATTATAACACCTGAGTTGGAAACTCAGACACACCACTCACATACTGTGTGACATCAGGAAAGTCATTTAACTTTTTTAAACCACTGTAATTTATATAAATATATATATATATGTATGTATATATATATATATATATATATATTTGTAAAGTTTATAGTAACAATAGAATAAAACTACAACACACTTAGAGTGGCAAGGCAAATGTATCACCCAAGAGCTTAGATTTTGGGAGCTGAAAGGAAATTTAAAGATTACACCTTTACTGCATAGATGGGAAAACTAAGACCTAGGAATGAGAAGGGATTTATCCAGAGTGGTCAGTGGGAGATCCAGAAGGAGATGCTTCAATCCAGTTCTTACATGTCAGGTTACCTTCCTAGGGTTTACCAAAAAAAGATAAAAAAGGCCCAATCTTGCAACTCTAGCTCCAGCAGAACAGAATTTGAACAATGCAACCAGAATTTGCTAAGTCAAGTTCTAGTTATTTCATCAACTTGCTGTACAATTTGATGCAGGCAATGGTGCTTCCTCCAAACCCATGTTTTCTATCTTGTGTAGAAATGGCTAAGAGCTATGATGAGTCTTGCCCCAGAACTGTTAGGTGTAGTTGTACATGCTCTGTAAACACAACTCAACCACACCAACCTCTTCTGTGAACCACCAGGACTGCTCTGTCTCCACGTAGGCATTCACGCACCTACAGGCTGAGACTCAACACATAGGCAGCAGAACTCCCTCTGTAACAGAAAGACTGTCTCAACTCTAATACTCTCAGAGATTATCTCCAGATGTCTAAGATATTGAAGGGCAACCTTCTGGTCAGGAAGAAGACCCTCAACAGATACTGAATCTGTTGGTCTCTTCGTCTTTGACTTCCTAATCTCCATTACTGTCCGGGAAAAAATATTCTGTTGTTTATAAGCCAGTTTATGGGTTTTTTTTTTTTTTTTTAGTAGCAGCAGCTCAAATGAACTAAGACAACCAAACAAGTCCCAAGACATTGCCTTCTGCTTCCTGCTTTAGCTCCAAAGGGAGAAAATTATGTCTCGGCTTCCTTCCATTGAATGTTATGAAAACTTGACATAAACTCAGAACACCATGAGTTCAGTTTGGCATACTTTGGCTTTACTTTTTAAGTAAATGGGCAACGTATTTCAAAAAATAATAATGAAGAAAAGGTAGCATCTCAATCTCCTTAAAACATTTGTGCCCCTAAATTTTATGACCTACTTTACAATGTGGGGGGGGGATAAAAATGTATCCTATCAATGTGATAGTGCTTGCACTGAGACTTGCAAATAGGTCACTTATCCCTGTGCGTGACAAAGACAGAGGAGTGTGGGACTGATAGAATCCAATTATGATTTAAAGGTACATTGAAATTTGACTCTCCAGAAAAGATACTAGTAAATGAATTCACCATCTTTTATAGATAAGTACATAAAATTAGCAGGGTTAATTATACAGTGCTGCCTCAGTGATTTAGAACTATTTTTTTAAAAAACTATACATCAGACAAGAAGGAATACAATTTATGTTCTTATCCTCACTTGACCGAATCCTATGCCAGTAACAACTCTCATTCTTGATTTCTCCCTCTTCAGATCAACAAGTATAATTGGATGATTAGGACCTTTCCAACTCTAAATGTCAGTTATTCTACACCCTGTGAGACAGATTATTTTTTAAAAAAGCACAAGCCCCCTCACTGGATGAAAGGATCCAAAAACTGTGAGACACATATATACACATACCATGGAATTCCACTCAGCAATTAGAAACAATGAAATTGCAGCCTTTGAAGGTAAATGGATGACAATGGGAGGAATCATGCTGAGCAAAGTTAGCCAAACCCAGAGAGTCAAGAGTCGAATGATTTTACTCTTTTGTGGAGGCTGGAGCTAAACCCAGGCCTGTGTAAAAGGTAAGTCACTCTCATGTATTAGACCCAGCAAAGGTGTAGCAACACACAATCTAGGGCAATCATAGATATGTAGCAGGGGAAGAGGGAGGGGACAGAGGAGGGAGGGGAGAATAGGGAGGGATCTAGGGGGTAATTCTGGTTTAAGAATATATGCATATCATATTGTTATTTATGATTGTACAATAACTCAACTCCTTAATAAAAATTTTAAATTTTTTTTAAAAATTAAAAAGACACAAGCTCTACCAATGGGTAGGAAACAAAGATAAATATATCCAGTAATCACAGCTTTGTCAATGGTAGCTTACCTTCCTCAACCTAGCTGGCCGAGTGACCGGGTTAAATAATACTTACCAGGATTAAGTTTGGTTTTTGTTGTTTAGTAAGCACATAAAATTGAATTAATTATAATACCTGATCCCATCATTGGCCTTCACATGATCTACTTTTGTGTATTTGGTTATTTTTAGTACTTGGTGCTTCATATGTACCAAGATATAATGCACTTTGATAATGAATAACTGGCATTCCATCATCTAAGTCCTCATCTCATCTTTCTGTATTCCTGCATGTGAGATAATCATTCCAAGTTATTTGTTGATATGTCTTTCATTTACTTTTTACATACTTAAACAAATTCTGTGTCAGTTCCTTAAAAATATTTTTATCATGGTCAATTTTATTTTATCAAAGGAATATGAGATTGAATGAAAATTGCAAGCACTTACATTCCCTCAATATTAAATTGCTAACACTCATCAATTTTGTTATTTCTCTATATTTCATTGCTGCCACTTCTGTATAAGATTCAATTCTATGAATATCCCATGATTTATTCATATCGATGCCCACAGTTGGGCATTTGGGTCATTTCCAGTTTTTTTTCCATTGTTAGCAGTGCCGTTGTGAATATTGTTTTACATATCTTTCTGTTCTTTTTCTACAGAAATATTCTGGCTATTGTTGACCCTTTATTCTTTCATAAAAATTTTAGAATTATCTTAAGTTTGGTGGGGAAAATAAACTTTGTCATAATTTTCACAGGTAATCTTTTTCCCACATTTTTTTTGGTGCATTATAGTTGGTACATATTGATGGGATTTGTGGTCACATTTTTGTCATGCACATATGATAGCAATATGATTTGGCCAACAGAGCTCCCCAGTATTTCCCCTTTCCCTCCCTGTTTCCAATCCTTTGGTTCCTTTCCTCTACTGATCTCCCTTTGAATTTTAGAAATCATTGGTAATCTCTTGAATCTATAGCACAAGTGAGGAGGATGGAGTCTAGGTTATTAAGAAGTCCTATCCATGAACATGGTATCTCTCTCCCTTTGTCTAGGTCTTCTTTAATATTTCTTTCCTGAGTTCTATATTTTCTCTTTAGATATATTACACATTTTATTTTAGATTTGCTTCTAGACTCTTAATATTCTATAATATGACTATGCATGGTATCTTCACTTTAACAGGCTTACTGACACTTTAACTGACAGTTTTATATTTTGTTACTTTTTTATCAAAATACACACCAATCTGACAACACTTCTAACACAAAGCCTTTCTTACCTATAATCAGTACATGGAGGTTTTAATTTTCAGTACAAGGTGGGAAGATTTGGAAATGAGGCTTTCTTGGTAGGTAGATTTAATTTTTCCAGATTATGGCTCTAATCCTGGTTCTGCCATTGTTGGCTCTGTGGTCTTGGGTTAATCCCTTGCCTTTTCTAGGCTGAATATCTCTCCAAATAGCTGCCATCTATATTGGTCCTTCTTGTACATAGTCATTTCCCATTGAGAAATAAAAATTATTTCTCTACCCCCCCTAAATCTGTACTGATCTATGTCTTTGACATCATAAAAATGATAAAAGCTGTATGATTTGTAAGAATAATTCATTAGAAGCCATGAAGCTTCCATCTGGGCTCTTGGAATGTTTATTCTGGGGGCAGTGAGCCACCATGTAAAAGCAAATAGCCGCGTAATGGGAAACTCAACTCAATCATGGGCAGAGGCCAGGTACAAAGAGAGACATCCAACCCAACCCTCAGTTCCTCCATCATCCATCCTCATTCAGGTAGGAGATGTGAGGTGAGGAAGTCCCTAGCTGAATCCTGCCTTACATTACATTGGAAAGCAAATTCATGAGAGGCTTCAAGAAAGAACTACTCAGTTGAACCCAGTCAAGACATAAAATTATGAAAGAAAATGCAGTTTGAAGCCCCTAAAAATCAGATGATTTATGTTCCAGTCAGAAATAATTTGTAATAGATACTTGAAACCAATGTCTTTTAAACTATGTTTGGAATAATTGCAGAATTTTCAGGAAAATCCCTGGTGGGGAATAGAGCCAGTAAGATTCTATACCACTTTCCTGATGATGCACCTCAGCCAGGGTGATTTCTATGTTATATTATATAATTGGAGATCTATAAATAACTTTTTATAAAAACAGGAAAAAAGAGAAAGAAAAGAAAGAAGATAATACAAGCACTATCCCTCTGATAAACCCCAGGCCAGATGATCTGTTTACTTTCTATCATTATCTTACTATGATATCACTATATATCATTGACAGAAAAAGCAAATAAGACAATGCCAAATGAGGAATGGTAGTGAGAATTAGGAATGTTTGAACTAATGGGGTGAAATACAACTCTGATACTCTAACAAGGACTAGACATCATGGATGAGCTATGTTGTAAGGTTCCATTCATCCACATGACTAACTGCACCTTACTATGATCCCACATTGAGCATGGTTTTTGGTCTAGGTCAGATTTCTTACACATAATTCAATATCATTTTTAAATTTCTGCTAATACTATTATTTATTCAATATATTTCTTTACATTCACTTACTTTTTCATATAAATAAACTTAGAGTGGATTGTTTCCCCTCCAATCTATAGCAAAATATATGCACAATTATTAAAACGATATTCAACCACAGACTAACTAAAAATCACCCCATTTGTCAAAATGCTGAGTTAGTTGACCCTTTCAACTCTAAGTATCTATGACCCAATAGTCTTCAAAATATACTAATTTATTCAAAATTGCCTTTACTCTAGAGGCCTGAGTCAGCTTCTCCCATCTATTTCAAGGTCTTGCTCTTCTCCTTTTCTTCATCCCTATAGTTTTTTTTTCTTGCTCTCTATACTGACAAATCTCCATGGTTTAAATACTCAGATTACTAAAAAAAAAAAAGAGAGAGAGAGAAAAACATTTATTGAACAGTAAGTATGTCATAGTTCCAATACAAAGTATTAGAAAGAGAATATTATTTTGAAACTTGGATATCATGCTTTAAAGCAAAATATAAGGAAATACTGTAACCTAGTTGCCCATGTTTCTTTGGTTCCTATGCCTGGTTCCTTTTAGCTCTTGGTCATATAATTACAAAGAATGATGTTTCATTACTTAATGTTCTAAATGAGATGCCTTTGAGGATCCCTATTTTGGAAGAATGTCAACTCCATCTTGCCAAAAGCTAACCACATGGCAGCCTTATAATAAGAAAAGGAAAAAGTTTCCAGCTTAGCTTTTCCAGAATAAAATTAATTATGAGAATTCACCTCTTTCTAAGTCTCTAGGCACTCCTGCCTTCCCTCTTGGGAGTTAGTTATAAAATGAGTTTGCACTTTTTGTGCTCAGCAATATGGGCAAAAACTCATAGCCGGAAGAGGGGTTAGAACACTGAAATAAGATTTATCCTTCCTATTCCAGCTTCCAAGGACCCTATCAGTGCTGCCCAGACTGGCTTCTCTTGCTTCAAGAATCATTGATATTCTCTGCCTATCACTTATTAGCCTTGAGCACCCGTCAGAGCCGAGCTTTGTTATTTTACATGCCTATACTAGTGAGAGGCTATTAAAACTGCATCTGCAAGCATCCTCTTTAGACAAATGGGCCTGAAATTCTACCTGGAAGCTAGGACCACCCACTTTGGCCTCTCAGGCATTGTATTTCTACTCTCAGCTAATAAGACATTTGTTTGGATTCATTAATTCAACAGACATTTATCAGAATTTACATTGTGTCGTGCATTGTGTAAGATTGTGGTGGATGGAATACATCAGTGAGCAAAATGCTCACTAGAACTTCAATAAACCAAATGTATAGAACCAAATAAAGTAGACCCCACCTACTCCACTTAATGGTGGCATCAAGAAGACAGAAATCACATTTTACATATTATTTTCCCAGCACCTATGGACTACAATAGGTATTAATAAAATATATTTTATATAAATAGGAACATGTAAAAATTCAGTGAAAAAAACAAGGTATTTTGGCTAGGTATATCAAAGAAGTCTTCCCGGAAAAAGGAACAATTAGAATAGACCTTGAAGAAGAGAGAGATAACAAAATTTGTGAAATGACATTTTTCTTATAAAACTAATCTAAGCTTATTCTGAAACAAACTGATACATCAAAGTACTTTTAAATATTCAAGTTACCTGTAACAACTAAGAGGTCTGGATAGCTATGGCAGGGATAGGGGGAAAGTCCATGAACTCTCTCCTTAAAACCTGGTAAGTACTCCCAATTTGTTTTTTAAAAACTCAATAAAAACACAAAAGACCCCAGTGGCATTCAGGCCTGAAAGGCAGAAGAAGGAGGGAAAATTCTAACATGATTCCCACACACACACACAACCACACACAAAAATCCTTGTCTCCTAACCCACTCCAGCCCCAGAAAACTTAATGGTGAGTTAATATCCTCAAAATTCTTGTGAATATTCCGAAACCTGGAGACCATTACACTGTAGAAAGGATATTCTTTTATTGCCCCTTCTGATTTAAACAACATTAAGGGAATTGATGTAAACGAATGATGGAAAGTAAGGTGACTAAGTTGCTTTCCTTTTCTAGAAGAAAAGATTCAGTATTCTGTGAGGCAGCATATTCTGCCATTTGCACCTCATCAGGAGGTTAAGAAACACTACCACCAACGAGATGAACAAGATCTCAGAGAGGAGCTCAGGGCTGCTTCATTTTCTAGTAAACAGTAGTAATCAGTGATAATATTATGTATATCACACAAATATTTGTATTATCCAGTGTTACGGCAGTTTATTTTATACTTCTATCTTTAAGTATCTTATTTTTGTTGATTTGAAAATAAAATCTAAATTTGAGCAATTCTCTCATGTCCAGCTTCCAAGATTCTGTTGTACCTAAACTGATTCAATCTAGAAATACTGAATCTACCACTGCAGAAATAAGACAGATGGAGTCATGGAATATTCTCCAGAAGATTAACCAGAGCTTATCATGCTAAGTATAAGTAAATTTTTTAAATAAAAAAAGCATAGCAAGTGTGTAAACATGCTATCATAAAATGTTTAGAGAATGGAAGAGAGTATGCAAACAACCTTTAAAAAACCCCATCTGGAAGAAAATATGCTCTATGAAAGAGAAATATCACACAAGAGCTTCATACTATAAGTGCTCTTCAATTTACAATGGGGTTATATTCTGATAAGCCCATAATAAATTGAAAGTATTGCTAAATTGAAATGCATTTAACACACCTAATGAACATCATAGCTTATCCTATCCTACCTTAAACATACTCAGAAAATTTACATTAGGGAAAAACCATCTAATATGAAACCTAATTTATAATGAATATCTCAGGTAATTTATTAAATGTAGTATACCATATAGTGTCAGCTGGTTACCCTCCTCATCATGTGGCTCTTGGGGAGCCACAGGTTGGTGCTGGCACCCAACACCATAAAATTATTACTAATTTAAGTAAAAAAATATCAAAATTCAAAATTTAAAGTGCAGTTTCTTTTGAATAGATATAATGTTCCCAGCAATGTAAAGTCAAAGAATTATTAAATTGTACCATCATAACTGTTATTGTTTGGATCTAGAGCATTCCCCAAAGGCTCATGTGTTAACTTGATCCCCACTGCAGTGTGTTCAAAGCTGCAGTTATGGGCAAGGAACTGGGCCTGAGGGCTCTGACCTCACCAGTGGATTAATCCATTGAAGGATTCATAGCTGATGGCATTATTAGGAGGTGATTAAAACTGAAGGAGGTAGAATCTACTTGGAAGGAGTGGAACTTGGAGGCATGCCCTTGGGGACTGCACGCTCTTGGGGTCCTTTGCCCCTTACTTTCTCTTTGCTTCCTGGGTACCATGAGGTCAGCAGTTTTCCTCTACCATGCCCTTCTGCCATGATGTTCGGCCTCAGTTTGAGGCACAAAGCAACAGTGGCAGCTGACCATAGACTGAAATCTATGAAACTGTGAGTCAAGATAAATCTTTTCTCCTCTATGTTATTTATCTCAGATATCTGTCACAGTAACAGAAAGCTGAGTAATAGTAAGTTGGGGCCCATTAGAACTTAAAATTTAGTAAGATAATAAAACAAGAACTCAGAGGCTAAATAATAAAAAAACAGTCTGAGATCAATATTGCTGAATGCATAGCTAAGGAAAAAATTAAGAGCCAAGATACCACACTATAAAACTGATAAATTAATAATAAATTAATTAATAAACCAGATAGACATGTGTAGATGAAATACTAAGATAAAAAGATTTAACATAATCACAATGAAAAAAACAAGATCACAACTATTACAAGAGAATCAGTATAGAAGATAAAATTATTTAATTTACAGATAACTGATATACTGGAGGTATTCAGATAGAAAAACAGAAATTATCCCTACCATGAAGTAAGAACTGTACCTGTCTTCAGAAAAAAATATAATACCAGAGTAAACAAAAAATACAAATATCAAAATCCAAGTATTAATATCCACCTATATATGTATATATTCTATTATATAACACATAATATTTTTCTTCTATAAGGTATAAAAATAAATGTAGTTCAACAATTAGTAACATCTACTGGCAGAAGACAATCAAGGGATATATACAAAGTTCTAAAAGAAATAAAATATATCCTGAAAAAGTGTAGTGACATACAACCTAAGGCATTGGTAGAGATGTACTAGGAAGGAAGGAGGGGGGAGGGATAAGGGTGGGTAATTGCGGGAGGCTCTTGGGGGTAAATCTAATTTTCAGAATTTTTATATATATTATATTGTTTCGTTAGAAGCAATGCTTGACTGGTCAACAAATAAATTTCTTAATAAAATAAAAAATAAATAAAAAGACCAAAAAAACCAAAATATGATTAAACAATGTATCTTACCAAATTGTCAAGCATATATTGTATGTATGTGTGCATGTTTATATATGTATATATGTATACGTATTTTTATGAGAAACAGTCTTGCTAAGTTGCTAAGAATAGCCTCAAACTTGCAATCCTCCTGCCTTAGCCTCCTAAGTCATTGGGATTACAGGCATGCCAAACTGTCAAATATAAAGGCAATAATTTTTTAATATAAAAGAACTCAAGAGATAGAAGATGGCGGCCACCCCAGCAGCAGTGACTCTGAGATGCTCCTGAGAGTCACCTCATGCTGCAGGTCTGCACGTGGATTCCCACCAGCAGCTCTTGGGACTTCTGAAGATCACAAGACATGCAGAGTGGGTCACCAGTGATCCTGAGGAAGCGAGTCTCAGGCTAGCCACTCTCCTTGGATCAGTCAGAGACCCACGCAACTACAATAAGATCAACTCAAATATCTACAACTTCTGAGCCCCAGGTCCAATATTTAGAGTATGGATTGGCAGAAAGCAACCATCTTAGGATTACAGCCCAGGGAGAGCTGAATACCCCTTTGCCACAGAAAATTTTGAGGAGATCCTCTAAGAAAATCCAGGCCACCGGACTCAACCAATCTGCTTCTCCCCAAACAAGCTCAACTCCAAAGAATCCCCAGCTTGATGTAAGATTTGATGGGACCACCCTATGATACATACCTCCTGATCTAAGAGCCAGAAAATCTCAGAACTGTACCAACTAGTTTTGTGGGGGTTTTTTCTTTTTCATTTCTTTATTTTTTTTTCATTATTATTATTTTTTTAATTTTTTAATTTTTTTAAATGGGAATCCAGCTGGAAAATAATATTTTTAAATTTTTAACATTACTGTGGGTTTTGGGGGTTTTTTTTCTTTTCCTTCTTTTTTCCTCTGCTCCTTTCTAGCCTTACAAGTAATACTGAATTTTGGTGTCGGTGGATGTAAATACTTATCTGTGTGTATGTATTGGTGATTGGCTCTTATTTCTTTAGGTCTTATTGAGCCCTACTGTTAACTTCTTTCTCCACTGTACTCTGGAAATTCCTAAATATAAGCATCTTTCTCTCATTCTCACCCCAAGTCTTTACCCTACCCACACCCCAGTCCTATGTTTTCCTTAGTCCTAATAGAATAACTTACTCCCCGCTAATCCTGAGTTCCCCTATACTCTATAACAGGTGTGATTTTATACCTCCCAAATTCACTTCCTTGACTTCCTAGTCATTCCTTCTCCCCAATTTCAGAGAGACCCTAATACCTGAAGAAATTGACACGCTTCAAAATGGCTACTTGCTTGGTATCATACTACACAGTGAGAGTTCTCTCAAAGAAAGCTGCCACTATTGGTGCTAATCATCAGCTACTCGGTTTTAGTTGAAACAGACTAGTATTTGCACCTATAGCCTCTCAAATTCTCACAGAACCGTCTGGCATCTCTAGGTCTATATTGACCAAATAGCTCCTCTTCACAACGAAGCAAAGTCATAAGAAGCTCCAATTACTCCAACAAGAGTAACAAGGCTGAAATAAAAGACAAGATCTCTGACTCAGAAAATGAGGAAAAGGGGAAATAAATCTCCTCAAACCCAGAGCTCTCCACCTAAGGATCCCATAGCCAGGGCCCTAGATGAAAACCAAAGATACTGTATCAGCATTATGATTAGTAATGCAATCAAAGAGTTGAGAGAGGAAATAAGGAAAGAGATCAAAGAGCAATTTCAAGAGATGAGAGACAAATTCTACAGAGGAATTAAGGATCAATTCCAGGAGATGAAAGATCAGCTGTACAAGGATATCAACATTCTGAAAAAAGATGTAGCAGAGCTATCAAGATTGAAAAACACGGTTAATCAATTCAAATCTTCACTGAAAGACACAAACACCAGAGTAAACTCCACTGAAAATAGAACTTCAGTGCTTGAAGAACGAGTATGGGACAATGCGGATCACCTAAACAATGTAGAAATCAAAGAAGAAAAACAAGATAAACAGCTTATTTTACATAATCAGGACTTTCAAGTAATATTTGATGAGATGAGGCATAATAATCTGAGAATCATTGGCCTGGAGGAAACTGAACAGCAAACAAGGGGATTCAGGAATCTTTTAAGCGAAATCATAAGTGAGAACTTCCCTCATTTTGCTTTTCATCCGGAATACCACATCAAAGATGCTTATAGAACACCAAATAGACCTAATCAGAGGAGAAACTCACCAAGACATATCATTTACAAACTGAATAACAGAAAAATTAAAGACAGTATTCTAAAAGCTGCTAGAGGAAAGCCCCAAATCACATTCAGAGGCAAACCTATTCGGATCACTATGGATTTTTCAGAATAAACAATGAAGGCTAGAAGAGCTTGGAACAATATCTTTCAAGTGTTAAAAAATAACAACTTTCAACCAAAGATAATATATCCGGCAAAACTCAGCTTCAAATGCGAAGGGGAAATTAAATACTTTAACGATAAACTCACGCTTGCAAGATACATGAACACTAATCCTGCTCTACAGAGCATTCTCAAAGATGTTCTCCATTTAGAAGATAATGCCAACAATATGACAAATCCTTAAACAAGGGTGAGTCAATAATCATACTATACAAAAACTGACTTTCAAGATGACTCAAAATTCTGTAAATAAATACAAAGTCTGTGAATCAGCCTCCCATATCTATTCTATACGTGAATGTGAACTGTCTCAATGCCCCAATTAAAAGACACAGACTGGCCCACTAGATCAAAAAACAAAATCCAACAATATGTTGCCTGCAAGAGATACATTTGACACTCAAAAATAGACACAGGTTGAAAGTGAAAAGATGGCAAAACATCTACCAGACCTGTGGCCCAAAAAAGCAAGCTGGTGTAGCAATTCTAATTTCTGACAAAATTAATTTCCAACTAAAGCTAGTCAGAAAGGACAAAGAGGGACACTTTATCATACTTAAAGGGACAGTCCACCAAGAAGATACAACAATAATCAACATTTATGCCCCCAATTACAACTCCCCCCAAATATATGGAAAAAATACTTAAGGACATTAATCCCCTCATTGATCTCAACACAATAATCCTGGGGGACTTCAACACACCACTATCAACTCTAGACAGATCATCAAAACAAAAAAACAATAAAGATGTCTCCAATCTGAACTACCTAAGACAGCTGAATTTACCTTCTTCTCTACACCCCGTGGATCCTTCTCTAAAATAGACCACACCCTAGTTCACCAGGATAATCTTAGCAAATATAAAAAGTGGATATAATCCCATGTATTCTGTCAGATCATAATGCTATGATCTTAGCAATCAATAACAAGAGAAACAACAGAAACTATTCAAATACTTGGAAATTGAATAATTACCTCTTAAACGAAGGATGGGTAAAAGAGGAAATGAGAACAGAGATTATGAAGTTTTTGGAATTGAACGAGAACAAGGAAACAACATGCCAAAACCTCTGGGACAGTATGAAGGCTTTCTTAAGAGGTAAATTTATAGCACTGTGTGCATACATCAAAAATCTAGAAAGAGAGCAGATTAATAGCCTTATGCTTCAACTCAAACAACTTCAAAAGGAGGAACAGTCCAACCCCAAATCTAACAGAAGACAGGAAATCACCAAAATCAGAACTGAAATCAATGAAATTGAGAACAAAAAAGGATTCAATCTATTAACAAAACTAAGAGTTGGTTCTTTGAAAGAGTTAACAAAATCGACAGACCCCTTGACAAACTCACCAAAAGGAAGATCGAAATGAAGCAAATCAACAAAATCAGAGATGAAAATGGGGATATCACCACAGACTCATCCAAGATACAGAAGATTATCAGAACCTATTTTGAAAATTTATACTCTGCCAAATTTGAGAACCTCCAGGACATGGACAGGTTTTTGGACACACACGACATCCCCTCTTTAACACAGGAGGACATTGAAAATCTCAACCAACCTATTACAGAAAGTGAAATTGAAGCAGCACTCAAAGCTCTCCCAAAAAAGAAAAGTCCAGGTCTGGATGGATATACGGCAGAATTCTACCAAGCCTTCACAGAAGAACTAACACCGATCCTCTACAAGCTCTTCCAGGAAATTGATAGAGAGGGATCACTCCCAAACACTTTTTATGAAGCAAACATTACACTGATCCCAAAGCCCAACAAAGACACATCAAGGAGAGAAAACTACAGACCAATTTCCCTCATGAACATTGATGCAAAAATCTTTAATAAAATTTTAGCTAATTGGATACAAAAGCACATTAAAAAGATAATTCATCATGATCAAGTGGGCTTCATTACAGGAAAACAAGGCTGGTTCAATATATGCAAATCAATAAATGTAATTCACAACATAAACAGAATTAAAATAAAAAATCATATAATCATCTCTATTGATGCAGAGAAAGCATCTGATAAAATTCAACACTACTTTATGCTCAAAACTTTGGAAAAGATAGGAATCAAGGGAAGATACTTTAACTATGTCAGATCCATTTACGACAGACCCATAGCCAACATTATCCTCAATGGAGAAAAACTGAAAGCATTTCCACTGAATTCAGGTACGAGATAAGGCTGTCCGCTATCCCCACTCTTGTTCAATATAGTCCTTGAAACCCTTGCCAGAGCCATCAGGCAAGACAAGGAAATCAAAGGTATTCGTATACGAAAAGAGGAAGTTAAGTTATCTCTATTTGCAGACAACATGATTTTATACCTAGAAGACCCAATAACATCGGCCAGAAAACTCCTAGAGCTTATAGGTGATTTTAGCAAAGTAGCTGGCTACAAGATCAACTCCAGCAAATCACTAGCGTTTTTTTACTCCAGCAACAAATCTGCAGAAGAACAATCAGGAAATCTCTCCCATTCACCATCACTTCCAAAAAAATGAAATACTTGGGCATTAACCTTACAAAGGATATTGAAGACCTCTTCAAAGAAAACTTGTATCAAACACTAAAAAAAAAAAATTACAGAAGACCTAAGTAGATGGAAAAACATTCCATGCTCATGGTTAGGCAGAATCAATATAATAAAGATGGCCATTCTACCCAAAGTCCTGTACAGATTCAATGCAGTCCCCATCAAGATTCCTATGGCATTCTTCACAGATATAGAAAAAGCAATTCTCAAGTTCATATGGAATAACAGGAGACCCAGACTGACCAAAGCATTACTCTACAGGAAGGAAGTAGTAGGGGTATCTCAATCCCTGACCTGAAATTATATTACAGAGCTGTAGTAGCAAAAACAGCATGGTATTGGTATCAAAACAGAATTGAAGATCAGTGGAACTGAATAGAAGATCCTGAGACAAACCCCCATATCCTTAACTATTTGATATTTGATAAAGGGGGCAAAAGTATAGTGTGGAAGAAAGCCTGTTCAACAAATGGTGTTGGACAAACTGGACAGCCATATATAGACATCTGAAGCTGGATCCTTATCTTTCGCCCTGCACAAAAATTAAATCAAAATGGATCAAAGACCTGGATATTAAGCCTACAACTTTAAAT